>JZKD02S1706319.1:115836-128463 GCA_000966675.3 Picea glauca
TGACGATGTTGCTCCTTTTTACATCAGACTTAATATACATGACCTAATTCTACATAATGCTATGTTAGATTCAGGTGCCTCCCATAACTTGATGCCTAAAGCAGTGATGGAGAAGCTAGGACTCGAGGTCACCAGACCTTACAAAGATGTACAGTCTTTTGACTCCAGCAAAGTCAGATATATCGGTTTGATCAAAGACATATGTATCACTCTTGTTCAGATTCCAACAAAAAGCATGGTTATCGATGTTGTGGTCACAGAGATTCCCCTGAAATATGGTATGTTGTTGTCCAGGTCTTGGGGGGCCAAGTTGAAAGGCACTTTGCAGTTGGATATGTCGTATGCCACCATCCCAGTATTCGGGCAACAGAAAAGACTGTATAGAGAGACGCTGATGAAATATATGGTCAGCAACCAAGAAAATCCACATAACTATCCCCTGTACTCTGCACATTCTGACCTAGATTCTTTTATCCTATATAACAATGATGATACAAGAGAAAAAATCACTCAGTTGGAAGAAGGTACGTCTGGTCTAAACGAATGCCAAGAGATCACCAAGGCAGACATAAAGAAAAATGTGATAAGTGAAGAATTGCCAGCAGAATTCTAGAGCATGGACTTCGATGGAGCTATGAGAAAAGAAGGAGTTGGAGCAGGAGTTTGGTTGCACAATCACAGATCCAGGTATTCGGAAAACCATTCTTAAAAATTAAATTTTCAATGCACTATCAATATTGCCGAGTATGGCCCGCAGGGGTGTAGACCGATTGGCAAGTGCCGTGTAAATGGAAGGAACTATGTAAAAAGAGGTCTCAAGGTCGATTCTCACCCCGATTTACTCGGAGGATGTGCTTGCGGGCTGTGCGTTTCTCCCTAGGGGTTATAAGGCATCCGACAGGATTCGACCCCGTGTCACGCGAGTATGATACTGCCGTTGTTACCGATTCCCCTAGTAAAAAAACAAAAAAAATATTGCCGAGTATGAAGCTTTGATGCTCGGTCTGAAACTTCTAAAGAAAGTTGGTGCCAAACAAATTATGGTAAGAGGTGATTCTGAGTTAATTGTCAAGCAAATCAAAGGTGAGTATGCAACAAAACATCCCAGTCTCAGAGCTTACTGGAATGTTGTCTTGGATGCTCTTAAATGTTTCACTAAAGTTGATTTACAGGTTATGCCCAGGGGACAAAATATTTTAGCATATGGGTTAGCTACATCGGCAGCTATGTGCAAGATACCTTTTCATTCCACTCGTCCATACATGGTAGAGGTGAAGTGTAGACCAACTGTCCCTGACAACATCAAATACTGGCAAGTATTTGGGAACAATGATGAAATCAAAGATTTTATGCAATGTAGAAATGATTTCGAATGTACAAACATAGACTTAGAAAATGAGGATGGAAATGTAAATAGATCTGATTTCGGAAATGATAGTGTAAATAAGATAGATTTAGGAGAGTTAGGTGAACATGAGATAGAATCTGATGTTTTACATTTAAAGAGTAATGTTTTACCTAGGGGTTTAGTTCCTTTAGAAGACCTTTTTGATTTTGATGATGTAGCTAAAAAACCAAAAATTGAAGCTAGTGGTAAAGAAGTTGAAGACGTTAATATAGGGACAGAAGATAAACCCATGGTGGTAAAACTTTCCAAATCATTACCCCCTAAGATGAAACTCAAATACATTGAACTTTTCAAGGAATATTCAAACGTATTTTCCTGGGGTTACGAGGACTTGAAATATTATGACATGAGCATCATACAACATAGAATCCCAATAAAAGAAGATCAAAAACCCTTCAGGCAGAAACTTAGGAGAATCAATCCCAAGTTACTTCCCCTGATAGAAAATTAAATCAAGAAGATGTATGATGCTAAAATCATAGTTCCATTAAGGTTTTCCAAATGGGCTTCAAATTTGGTCCCAACCAGAAAGAAGTCTAGTGAAATCAGGCTTTGCATTGATTTTCGAAACCTGAACAAAGTTTCTCTAAAGGACAATTACCCATTTCTGAAAATGGACCACATATTACAAAGGGTAGTTGGATTCAGTTGAATTTCCTTACTGGATGGGTTCTTAGGCTATAACCAGGTCCTCGTTCACCCAGATGACCAAGAGAAAACAACTTTCACAACACCATGGGGTACTTTCATGTATGTGAAAATGCCTTTTGGGTTGATGAACACCGGGGCCACTTTCCAAAGAGTGATGGACATTGCTTTTGTGGAAGAACTCAAAAAATTTATTGTCATTTATTTGGATGACATAATTGTGTTTTCCCAATCCGATGATGAACACTTACGACATCTCAGATGAGTGTTTGAGAAATGCAGGAAATTTGGGATTTCTTTGAATCCTAAGAAGAGTCTTTTTGGATTAGAGGAAGGTAAACTGCTAGGGAACATAATCTCTAAGGACAGAATTAAGATAGACCCCAACAAAATTGAGGCCATTCAGAAATTAGAACACCCAAGAAATATCAAAGAGTTATAGTCTTTCATTGGAAAAACAAACTTTCTGAGAAGATTCATACCCAACCTGGCCGAGCTTCTCAGGAACATCACCAACATGTTAAAAAAGGACACAAAAAATAAAATGGGACCCTGAATCTAAGTAGTCTTTTGAACAAGTCAAACATGCACTCACACAGGCTCCGATTTTGATCAGTCCTGATTTCACCAAGGATTTTTACCTTTTTTCTTTCGCTTCTGAACATACCATTGCAGAAGTATTACTATAGAAAAACAACGTAGGGTATGAACAACCCATAGCCTTTTTCAGTAAGGCATTAAGAGATGCTTCTTTGAATTATAAAATAATGGAGAAATAAGCTTTTTCCCTGGTAAAAGCCATCAAGGATTTTAGAGTATATATTCTCCATTCCCACACCATCGCATATGTTCCAAACATGGTAGTAAAAGACATTTTAACTCAGGACAATCCAGATGGAAGAAGAGGAAAATGGATTGCTATCATTCTGGAGTATGACATAGAGATCAAGCCTACTAAACTGATTAAAGGTCAAGGTCTATCAAAGTTAATGGATGAATCCAATTTCCATGCTCTTGATATTAAGTTTTTAGCTGTAGTAGATGAACAGGGAGAGCAGGCGACTCCAAGTGTCAAAGAGAAATTTCTGAACTCTCCATGGTACGCAGACCTGATATTTGTTTTGCATAACTTACAAGCTCCCCCTGGTCTGACCAAAACTAAAGCTAGTTTTTTGAAATTGAAAGCATTAAAATTTTGCATTCTAGAAGGCAATCTATATTGGTCTATATTGGAAGGATCCTGGAGGTATTTTGTTGAACTGTCTGTTAAAAGATGAAGCTGACAGAGTAATGCAGGATTTTCATGCAGGAGACTGTTGTGGTCATCTAAGATGGAAGACCACAGCTAATAAAATTCTCAGAGATGGGTTTTATTGGCCTATGTTGTTCACTTATGTACATCAGAAAGTGACTTTGTGTCATAAGTGTCAGATTTTTGAGGGCAAAAAGAAGCTCCTTCCTTTTCTCCTGAAACCAATCTCGGTAGAATCTCCTTTCCAACAATGGGGGCTAGACTTTATCGGAGAAATACATCCTCCCTCTTTGGGCCAGCACAGGTGGATTCTCAATGCTACCGACTATTTCAAAAAATGGATCGAAGCTGTACCAAGTAGGCAAGGTAATGATTCTGTCATTATTAAATTTCTTGAAAATAATATCTTGTCTCGTTTTGGATGTCCTAGAAAGATTATAACTGACAATGCAGCGGCTTTCCGATCTAAGAATCTCATAGACTTTTGCAACCAGTACCATATTGGTTTGGGTCATTCCACAGCTTATTAACCTCAGGGAAATGGGCTGGCGGAGTCATCAAATAAGACCCTCGTGAACATTATTAAGAAGACTTTGCAAGAAAACAAAAAATCATGGCATAACAAGCTGGTTTTCGCACTATGTGCTGACAAAATGACCACCAAGAGGTCAATTGGTATGTCACCATATCAGCTGGTCCAATTGCAGCAGTCTAGAGAAGAAGTATACAACAAAACTCAGGTTGTCCAACAAAGTATTAAAAAGATCTTTAACAAAAGAACTAAGGAGGATGACTTTGAGCTAGGTGACTTGGTTCTGATATGGGATACCTGAAATGAAGATAAGGGGAAGCATGGAAAATTCGACATTCTGTTGAAGGGACCTTACATAATTTCAGTATTCAAAGGAAATAATGCCTTCTTTCTCAACAATAGTGATGGGACAAATCTGCCAGGAGGACCTGTAAATGGTGGAATGCTGAAGCACTATTCACCTACTCAGTAGGGACTTGCAGTCACACTTTTCCATTCTACAAACCATTTTCCATTTTCATTTTGTTTACAAGTTTTTGAGTGAAATAAATTTGATCAAATGGTTGAAGCCCGCAGAGAAGGCCCTATGCCTCTGAACATTGTCTTCTAGTTTTTCAAAAATAAAACTAATCAAGCAACAAAGGCAACTATGGAAAAAGTTTCAGAACATCAGGAATCAGTATTCTTGGCACTTCACAAGGAGAGTACCATCCCCAGGTGGAGTCGTTGTTATAACCCTATAATTTATAGGATCAACTGGTGACTGGAATGTTATCTCTTTATGTGTTTTTGTTTGTCAAATGGTTTTTCATTTTGCAAATAATTTGAGAGAAAAGAAAAAGAAAAGAAAAGAAAAAGAAAAGAAAAAGAAAAAGAAAAGAAGAAAAAGAATAAAAGAGGGCATAAAAGAAATTGAATAGAGCCCCATGCAATAACATGATTTGGTCCATACCTTTCAAGCATGGCCAAATTCTTTAAATTGATGTTGATAGGGGTAGTGAATAAGCTTGGATAAACTATTTAATATTAGCCAAGTGATTTAAGTTAGTTAGTGAATAAATCTGACCAAACTGCCTAACCTTGGTCAGATAACCCCAGGATAGATTAATTCCTTAGTCCAATAGTTTAATTTGGACTAATTGTCATAGGTAATTAGGTTAGAACATAGGATAGTTGGCTTTGTGTCAATAAAACAAGCCTGATGATCAATGTTGAACCATGTCTTTGAGGCTTAAAGAGTTTGATGTCTAACCCCTTGGTGGTAGAAACATGGAAAATCTTGGGAAAAACCCACAATATGCACTTACCCTAAGTTTTTTGGAGCACATATGCCTTCGCGCTTACAGTTAAGCACAACACATAGATGAATGGCCCAAGAGTGGGTGCCCAGATCTACGGTCGACAGGTTTTTCTGGACCCCCGCCACCATTCTACCTTTAATGGTCGGGGGGGGGGTGTCTAGAATCAGAAATAATGAAGGCACATATACATATGGCTTAGATGTGCACGGTTAGATCCATGGTTCATATCGGATTCCAGACCCCCCCGACCATTCTGCCTTTAACGGTGGGGGGTGGGGGGTCTGGAATGTTAGTTAACTATTGCACACATATCTAAGGTTGAAAAGAAATCATGCAGATCAATGGCTCATGGTGTTTTTCGGACCCCCCCAAATGATCTATCTTTAACGGAGGGGGGGGGTCCAGAATGGAATATTCTATGGTAGGCCCTTTTTCTCTATGTGGCATCAATTCATTGGTTCAGACTTCCACCACCTATCATTTCTGACATGCCCCGTCACCCCATGACGTCATCATCCATGTTTTTCCTAAGAGGTTACATCCCATTACTTTCTCAGTCCCTCTCCCCTTATCTGCCCTTTACAAGTCTTCTCACCAGGGTCACTCCCCAATCAGCCCCCACCACGTTGCCTGGTCATATTTTTCATTCATTATTACCTGCCATTTCATGCTCCAAACAACCCCTTGGCAATTTATTACTGGCTAACTTATCTGTTAGCCCAATGACTTGTCCCCCGTGCCCAATGTATATCCATTCACTCAAAACCACTGTCTCCCTTCTTTCTTCCATCACTTACCGTATCATCTCACCAGAAAATACCTTTTCCCGTCGCACAAGAGCATTTCTCCCCATTTTCTCTCCGTTTCAGTCAAACATCCCAATCCACCATCATCCCCACTAACAATTGTTTGATTTGTAGGTATTTTTACAGCGATGGCGCCAAAATCAAAGAGGACAGAAATGGAGGAAAATCCTTTCCTCCTGCCCCCTGTCGACCTCGGCAGGATTCCCCTGGCTGACAAAGACTATTTAATTGCAGACACCAGATGTGAGTTTGACTTCGCAGACTTGAAGTCATGGATCAAAGAGTTTTTCCTTGACCAGAGTGATGAGATTGGTCTCTGGGAGTTGAATGTTCCCCTGTATCTGCAGTGACAGCATGGACTTCACTGCTCAGACATAAATCTACAAAATTCAGTTTCAGGGAGTTCATCGAGCAGTTCTACCACCTAGTGGTGAGTATGCTCAGTGGCAGACCTGAACCTAGAATTAACGAGGAAATTTAGAGGATTTTACATCTCTCGGACCTTACAAAGACTGGTGATTGGTACCTATACCAAAACCACACTGAGATCAGAGTGTATGGGTGTGAGTTGGGCCCATATAAATTGCCCAGGTATTTACCCGTGAGGATTTTTTCCCTGGAATACATAAGGAAAATGATAAATTCAGACAACATACATTTTGTGTCTCTGAAGAAGAAGCATAAGCTCAGAATCAAAGGGAAGATTGGATCTTTCATCTGCATTAGCCGAGGTGCCGGGGAGGAAGCAGACAGACTGCTTAAAGAGATGAAGTTTTTTGTTAGTTTTGCATGGAACTATGATCCATGCAGGATAATTTCCGAGATGAGGGTCAAAAATAAAAATATCCCGTACGTCCACACATCCAGGCCTGAGATAGAAAAATTTGTCAACCAGATAGAATGGGAGCCAAATACTCTTGTTGAGACATAACAACAGGACCTCTCGATCACTGTCTCACAAATGACCACACCACAGGCCCCCAAGGAGAAAAGGCCTAGGCAGGATGTGTTACCTCTTGTCACTGAAGTATCATTTGAAGAATTTCAACTACATACCAAGAGGCCAAAAGCCAGTCCGGCACCTGAGACGGCTGGTGAAAAGGGAATGCAATCCACTTCCACATTGGAGGTTGATCGATCGCTCCTTATTACAAGCAACAAACAAATCATGACTACATTGTTGCCCACAAAGCCTATAGATACTCCACTAGCTAACCGACCGAGCAAAATAGGACCGAAATTGAGTATTTTTGAGAAGTATGATCTGATCAAGATGAAAAATCAGACGCTGACCAGCAGCACGTACGCTCAGTTATGGAAGCAAACATCCATTGCACAACATCGACCGCTGTCTGCATTCGACACTAAGAAGGGTAGAATGCACATGGTGTTTCTGCAAGTACAGGTGCCAGACCCGAAGGTAATCACCGATTACAAAAGGGAAACGTTTGAATTTCAAACTGAAGATGTGCATCCAGCTGATCAAATGGATCTGGACATGCAAATTGGAGAAATGGTTTTCTCCACATTGGCAAATGCTTCCACTGCTGCCTCCAAGTTACAAGTATCTCTGAATAATGTCTAGACATAGTTGAAGTTGGAAAAAATATCATCCTTTGCCAAGGATAACAGGATTAAGACATTAGAGGAACTAGTCTTCAAAATCAGATATGATCTCTTGAACGTGAAAGCAGTCAAGGAGATTCTCAAAAAGAAAAATGTCGATATAGCATCCCTGAGGAAACAATTGAAATTACCTCCAACAGAATATTCATAGGCAAAGGAAATAGCGTAGATAGAAGGGGAGAAGGATGCGATGCTCAAGCTCATCATGGAGCAGAATGCACAATTGAAAGAAATGGAAGCTTAATTGGAAAAGCTAGTAAAAGAGAAGGAGCATCCAAAACCCATGGAGGTCATTCCACTGAGAGTAGTTCCTCTCACAGGAGTGAGAACAACGTCTGTAGTAGAAATCCCTTCAGCAAATCCACTGACAGCTATGGAGAAGACAGTCGAGCTGGCTAAATCCATGGAGCACATGAATTTGCAAGAAACAGAGATTAGCAGGCTTAAAGAGGAGATTAAGAATCTTCAGGAAGTCAAATCTTCCTTCCAAACTAGCTACACCAAGGAGAAACAAACTTCAGACAACTTAAACAGGAATTGCAACAGCCTCAAAAGAAAACAGTGGTGGGCAAAACATTGGCTGAGGTCAAAGAAAGTGTATGGATGGGCATTACCATGTCCATGAACGAAATATGTCCAATGATACAAATCATGTTCGAGAAAAATGAGATGGTGCAAAGAAGTCAACAGGCCATCTAGAATATAAGAGTAGAACTGGGAGAGATGCCCACAGAAGTGACTGAGATCATCAAATTTCTAAATTCCAAAACCAGAGAGGAGCTAGAGGAGTTGCGGATTGAAGATAGGACAGAGACCATCCTTGAGGTCAAGAGGGTCCTAACCAAGAGAGGAATGATGCTACAGTCGGAGGAGAAGGTCCAGACCATGGATGCAAGGGTACAAAGATTTTTCAACAAGATCGAAGCTCTACAGAAGAAAGGCCTTCCTGGTATGAGAGTTATAAACGACAAATTGATGACACTCCCCGATTATAAAAAGAGACTAGCCACTGTGGCTAAGGATAGCTCAAAATTCTCAGGTATACAAGGTAGTATCACTAGTAAGGCATTCTTGTAATCTTTACAATTCGACATCAACATACAGCATGAGATCCGATACATCTTCATCACCAAGACAACGTTTTCCAAGTACACGGAGATGGATGAAGTATACTGTAGATTTCTTAAAGTCAACATTCCCAATCACCTTCAATGGGAAGAGCTTTGCAATCTGATCGAGTAGTCGATGAGCTGTCCAGCCCAGTTAGCTATCCAGTCATAAGAGGTCGTGCAGAGGCCTCACCAATGGTTCACCCAGAAAACAACATGAAGTTTCGACACATCATCAAACAGTTTCCTAGATTTTTGTATCTTGTTAAGTTAGTTAGCTAAATTTAGATTTGCCACGTCCTGATCTTTCGTGACAGGATTGTTTGCAATTTTTGGTTATAAATACTTCACACTTCAAAGTATTGAGGGTTTATCTTTATGCCTTGCAAGCTACAGGATTGTAATCTTTTCCAAGAGATATTCCATTAGTACAAAGAGACGTTTTCACAGGATTCTCATGTGTTATTCATTGGTGATGTTTTCTTTTCTATGTTGAATGTTTTCTTGCTCAGTTGTCATATTGTTTTCTAATCTAAATCTTTAAAAGTAACGCATGTTGCAGGATTTATCTTCGTATACCCTGTTTCAGACTTTGAAAAATCTTAATTTTTATCTTCTGATATTACAGTAAAGGAATTCTTAAATGCTTCTTTATTTCAATTGATATTCTCATCTTTTCCTCTTTTCATCATTTTATTGCTAAAGGAATCCAACGAATGCATTATCCTACCCTATGAAAGTAATCTTTGTTTTCTGGTTAGATTGCTATCTTTATAACACAGACGCCATAGCTCAATGGATGCATAAGTCCCTTTTCAGCCAACTCAACAAAAACAACAAACCTTTTCAATCGTATTTATTTATCTATCCTAATATCTTAAATTCAAAACATATCTAAATCATACAGAGAGATCCCTCTCTGAAGTTGGTAGGGCTAGATTCCAGTTTCGAAGTGGTTGGATAATGTTACCTCTTGTAGATTTCTTCTTTCCTAACAACCTCTGGGAATTTACAAAGCGTTAACAGGGCCCAGATATACAAAGCCAATGGACAATAATATGGAGGAGGAATACTTGGATCAGTTATACACTGTAACAAAAGGAACAAGAGATGATTATATAAATCCTACTACTGATGGATCGGTAAGTTTGAGGAGTATATAGTTAGTAGACGAAGTTTCAGAATTGGCATTTGACAGTTGGTAGCAAGGCTCATACGAAAAATTCTCAAGGATATGTGCAACTGTCAGAGAAACTAGATGGGTTGGGACCGAATTCAGAGAACACACAGTATATGATGGCACCTCAGGACTTGAAATTTTTTTGCTCAACATGGAATAAAAGGTAGTAGAGGATCAAAGGATCTCAGTACTAGATTTATCCCTCTAGGACACCCCTACTAGATGGTGGGCCAATCATAAAGAATTACTCAGAAATTGGGATGATGTGAAACAAGCTATGAAGTGTAGGTTTTAGAGTTACTAAGGAGCAGCTGAAATCAGAGAGGCAAATAGATTTCCAATTTGCGCAATTGTTCAATGAAGAATTTGATCCTAGAGCACATATTGAATAGTGTGTGACACAGTGGCAAGTTGCGGAAATACCCTCTCGCTTCTGGGTCTCAGGTATTTCGCCACTCACTAGGTCCAATCCTGAAAGCTTGGTTCATACATGAAGAAACCAGAAGGATGACCAGCGACTAGTAGACACTAGAAGATAATTTTTGCAAGGAATTCTCATTTACAAGTAAGTACCCTGAGATTGAGGTAGTCCTACAAAAGATTAAAGAATTTATTTTTATAGAAAATAGTAATAAGAAATCAAACCTAGTAGTATGTGCAAAACATAGCCGAGAACTTCAGACTAATCTTCACCTACCCTCAAACAAGAATTTCATAGAATGCTATAATATTATCAGGGATTCAAAAAGCCCAGATGACTTAGAGGAATTGAGAAACCTAGCCATTAAAGAGACAAAAGGGAATAGAGAAATCCAGAACACCATACCCAGTCAAAATGATAGTTCCTACAATCACCCATTAAAGTTGTGTAAAGTCAATATAGGGACCACAGAGCAACCTAAGATAGCTATGGTGGGAGACTACTAGGATAAGAAAACTAGTCAAGAAATACGAAGTTTGTTACGGGAATATGAGGATTTGTTCCCAAAGACTTTTTCAGAGTTAAAGGGAATCAAAGGAGTTATGGGAGAAATGAAAATCAAATTAAAACTAGGATCAAAGCATGTGAGGCATAGACCATACCATCTTAACCCTAGAGTAAAAGAGAAGTTTAAGAACGAGATAGACAAGATGTTTGAAGCTAGGCTTATTTTTGCAGTGGAAGAAGCAGAATGGGTCAGCCCAATAGTCATTCAAAGAAAGAAAGGAACATAGGATATCAAGGTCTGTCTTGACTATAGAATCCTTAACTCTTCTTGTGTGCATGACCCTTTCCCAACACCTTTTACTGATGAGGTTCTAGAACAGATTGAGGGGAAGGAAGCGTACTCATTCACAGATGGATTTTCAGGGTACCACCAATTAAGGAATGCCAGAGAGGACAAAAATAAGACCACATTCATAACAAAATGGGGGTCTTTTGCATAAAATGTGATGCCATTTGTCTTAAAGAACGCCCCTGCACTTTTCTCCATGATTGTAATAACAAATTTCAAATAGTTTATTCACAAGTTTATAGAAGTCTATATGGATGATTGGACAATATATAGTTTGTTCAAGGAACATGTAGCGTTGTTACGTTTCATGTTTGATAGATGCACAAAATTGTAGATATCATTGAATCTCATAAAGTGTATCTTCTACATACCACATGGAAATTTTTTGGGCCACATAGTATGTCGAGAAGAAGTATTGGTAGACCTAGCCAAAGTTGTGGTTATAGTGAACATGCCACCACCTACAAGTGCTATGAAGTTGCGCTCCATGCTAGGACACACATGGTACTATCGCAGGTTCATCAGAAGATATGCAAACATTACTGCACCCCTAGAAAATCTATTGAAAAAGGTTGAAATGTTCCAATGGACTCCAAAATGTGACAAAGATTTCGAGACCCTAAAGGAGAAGCTCAACACAACATCTATTCTAATATTCCCAAACTGGGAAAATGAATTTCACGTCCATGTAGATGATTCAGGTATTTCCTTAGGAGATATCTTAGCAGAACATGGAGATGGAGCCATGGATCATCCTATCTATTTTGCGAGTAGGAAGTTTTCACAAGCTGAGCGCAACTACACAATGACATAAAGGGAGGGTTTAGCCATGATTTATGCTTTGCAGAAATTTAGACATTATTTGTTAGGTTCTCATTTCAAGTTCTTTAATGATCGCTCTGCATTGAAATATTTAGTTAATAAACCTTTGTTAGAAGGGAGAATTGGTAGATGATTTCTACTATTTCAAGAATTCTCTTTTGAAGTAATTATTAAGCCTGGAAGATGCAATGTAGGACCTAATCACCTGTCTAGATTAGATTCAGGGGAAAGTGGCAGAGAAGTTGACGACCAGCTCCCATATGCAGATTTGTTCCGTGTTGAGGCCATGCCAGAGTACCTAGAGGACATAGTATTCTTCTTAAGAACACGAGCCTGCCCATAAACATATTCTGCAACCCATAAATGCCATATGGTTGTTAGAGTAGCGGATAACCAGTTGATCACAGGACAATTGTATAAATTGGGACTAGATAGTATCCTCAGAAGATGTGTCTTGGATCATGAAAAGCAGGATATATTATGGGAGTTCCATAACAAAGTTGCGGGAGGTAATGTCGGAGGAAAGGCCACTGCATAGAAATTTTTCCAAGTTCGACTTTGGTGGGAAACGCTCTTCAAGGATGCAAAGGTGTAATGTCCCCACTTTGGGACATCATCATAGTGTAGAGATTTATGATGACCAGAGTAGCCATATGGATGTTATAG
>JZKD02S1706330.1:14322-54901 GCA_000966675.3 Picea glauca
CAACTCACAGCCTTATGTCCAAAGTTTCCACAAGAGAAACAATATCCATAGAAGAAATTTGGATTCCTTGGAATGAAAAACTTGCTTGTAGGAATCAGTCTTTGTCTGCTAACTTGATAAGATTCAAGCACTTGTTGCTTCCTTGCTTCATAGTTGGGTTGATCCAGTTCTCACTGCCTCTTCTTTTCATCTTTTGCTTTGTTAGGCTGACTAGTGTTTCCCTTGAGATAATTTTCATAACTAGTTGACATGCTAGTGCTTGGCTCACCTATGACAATTTTCAAACTTTCCTTATATCCCAACTCTGTCTTGTCATTTGGTGATCTTTGATTGCTGAGAATGTTATCTAGAGTTTTAGATCCTCTTATGAATTTTATTTGAATTTTGGATTTCTCTAGATCCTTTCTTAAGGAAACTATTTTTCTTCTAGTTTGTTGTAGATGTTATTCTTTTATTTTATCTGATTCATTAATATTTCTTCCCTTCTTTTGGCCTCTTCTAATTGAATTTTTAAGATGACTAATTCTTCAATAAACTCATTGTATTTTTCTTTGTAGATCAGTAACTATTTTTTTTTAGTTTTTTCTTTTTCTTGAGTCAGGAGATTTCCTCTAGAGCACTAATGAGTTCTCCTTCCATGTCTACCACAACTTCACACTCTTTCGTGTCTATTTTTTCTTGATCAGATTTCCGTTGCTCCAAATCCATGAGAATTTTTTCATCTTGAATTGTCTATGGATCAAATTATCCTACTTCAGTATCTGAAGAGCTCCTGCTATCCTCTTTTGAATAAAAACTATTCCTTTCAAAAGACTTTTTATTTTTAAACTCCCTAGGTTTATTCTTTCCTTTTCATTAGTGTTCTTTTCTTTGAAGGGAAATTTAGATGCAAATGACCAACTTTGGCTCAATGAAAGCATTTGAATGGTAACATACCTTTGTAATTTTCGAAGCCCCTCTTCAATTTCCTCACAAATTTAGCTTCTTCTTCATCTGAGAAGTGTTATGATGAATCATGAACTTGAAAAGTTGACGATTTGACATATGCCTTGAAGGCTACATCATTTAGATCTAGTTGTTCTTTCTTGGTCCTCATCTCATAAGAAGTTAAAATTCCATGGAGCCTATCCATAGTAATTTTATCTAGTTCAAGCATTTACTCTATAACATAAATATTTGCATCAAGTCTCGAGGGAAGAGATCTCAGTACCTTTTGAACCACCATAACTTCTTTAATCTTTTCTCCTATCCCTTTCACAGTGTTTACATTCTCATCCACTCTGAGAAAGAAACCTTCAATATTTTCATATTCAATCATTCTTAGGTTTTCAAATTGCATTATGTGAGCTTGAAGTTTGAACAACTTCACTTTTTCGTCTCCTTCATAAATGTTTACCAGTTTTTCCCATATTTTCTTTGCTAATTCCAACTACATCTCTTTAACAAATCTATTTCTGCAAGCCCACCTTGGATAACATTCATAGCTCTTGCATTATTGTAGTAATTTTTCTTACCAGCTTCATCAGTTGGAAGAGTTGTTGGGATTTTATAACCATCTACCACAATCTACCAGACATTCATACCAAGCGACATCAAGTAGGTCTTCATTCTGATTTCCAAAATGAAAAAATTGTTCCATTGAATAGAGGAGGTTTGGTTGAAGAGGAAGAGGAGTCTTGACTTGCCATACTTTCCGTGAGAACTTCCTTCTAGATGTTATGATGTTACTGACAGAATTTGCTCTGATACTAATTGTTGAGACTCATAGTAATACTGATACGGGAGGGGGTGAATCAATATTGTATTAACTAATTGGATTTTTTTTCCTTTTAGTTCTTTATGTTATTAAAAGTGACCACTCAATGAAAAATACATGCAGAAATAAAAACAACACAATAAACATAGTACACCAGAATTTTTACGTGGAAACCCAATGTGGGAGAAAACCACATAACATTTTATTTATGTTCTTTTGCAAGAACTAAATTACAAATTATAATTTTTCAGGTCAACAGGCACCCACCTATCGCATATAATGAGGACACCAACCAGTCATAGATAATGAGGACAACAATCCTCTCAGGCACCAACTTGTTGCAAATGATGAGGAATACAATCCCTAGTGAGATTCAACTCACTCTAACACCATCTTGCCACACTTAATTCAGAAATTGTTGTTACATCTCTAAACTTCTTCAGCACGAACTGACAAATCTACAGTTCAATTACTTTGAATAATTACAATACCTTCTTTCGTCTCATTTAGCCACACTTCTCGATTAGAGCACATCCATATTTATAATATTTTTTTTTGAGTTCACCTTCCTATAAGTGGACGCATAATGGTTACATTGTGGACAAACCTTGACCTCATCAAAATAATATTAGTTACAATTTTTTCTAAATAAAGTATGTGGATGCATGACAGTTATATTATGGACAAATTTTGACCAGATCGAAGTTCTATTAGTTACATTTTTTTGTAAATGAAGTATGTGGACACAAGACAATTATGTTGTGGACATTCTTTGACCAAATAAAATGGACCAAATATTCCTACGACTGAGATCTAGATCATCAGAGCATCTCCTGAAGAATGACACAACAATTCACATTTTGGTCTACAGAACGACCACTACGCAGATATAACCAGAGCACAAGACTCAAGTCACAAGTCTTCATCCTATCACACTTGTCATGCAGGGCACTCACCGAATCACCCCATCAGACTGTAAGTTCCCCTAGTGAACTTCCACTCGTTCAGTCGTAGTCTAAACAATTTCTTGTCGTGCCAGCTTCGTCTCGTCACATTCTACTGCGCCATTCATTTCACTTGTTGAAGGAACATGTGATCATTACACATCTATCATCGCACTACAACACCAACATCCTCTAACCCAATCTGCAATCACAAACAAGGATATTTGTCGCAGTTCACTTCGTTGCACTTCATTTATGAACAATGTTGTGGGTCATCATGTTGTTCTGTGCACACTCTATTTTCATCCTTTCATGACTTCCTCTGTTTGTGTGCCATACTTTGTGACATACCTTCTATGCCATTTATCCTTTTCTGTGTCATTGATACTTTCATCCTTCGATCCTTCTGCACACTTCTATTTTCATGCTTTCACGACTTCCTCTGTCTGTTATTGCACTATAACTGACTATGCCCATGATCATTTTGACATCAATGATAAAATATGCACAACACCCCTATTACCTCGACCATTTACAGGCCTCCATGTGTCTTCCTCATACATGTAGGCTCTTTCCATTAGTGTGACATTAGAATGATGTCACCCTTTAGCTTCATCATGTATAACGATTTTCACGTCGATCATTGGTTGTGATAACTATGAAATATTCTCCAATGGATCGATGAATCTGGTATGTTCAGAGTCTCATACTAGCCCAACCATGGATTAATCTAATAGTACCACAATATTCACGATTGATTCACTATGCTGAAATCAACGTCGATGATTATTTATGAGGTAAAGCACAATATTTCATAGGTTTATTAGTTTTATTCGGGAGTTAGTCGATTTTTCAAGGTTTTATCAGAATTTTTCCTCGGATATCATTCTGAAATGGGACTTCACGACCAATAATACCTCTCGATTTATTCTCATGCTATACCCATCCTTAGAGAACCCTCACTTATCATAAGAAAACTCTAAGTTATTTACTCCTCATCGCTCACTTGGGGAATTTCATCCCACGAGCTATCCATACAAGAACAAAAACATTTCCAGTCTCGAACTCACTAGACCACATCAATTTTGAGAGTTCAACTCCAAGCAAACTCACAGAAATAATTCATATGCATAATAATATACATCTCTGTACAATTTTGGCATCAAATATTCATGGAATATTTACAACAGTGGAACCCCATAAAAACAACCACATAATTTCCCATTTCTATTAAAGTCTAAGTGTAAATTCAACAAAAATATGTTTGAAAATAATTCATATTTACAATTCCTGTATGATTCTAGCAACAACATACTAAAATATGAATAACACAGTAAATAACCAACATAAGATTATATATTCATTCAAATGTAAATTAAACTAACACATCATGGACACTTATCTGATATAAATAGCCACCAAATACATGCAGATCTTCAACTTTCCACCCAGCCTTAGACTCTTCTTCCCAAAAACTAACAATAGGTCACCCCTGAGTTGGGGCTTAAACTCCACTTGGCAAGGAAAACCTATCCAGACAAGCTCTCACAACAACAATGATCATATTTTAGGTGCCAAGTTTTATCAACCAACCTACAATATCTAATTTACCCACATGCTTGTCCCGCTCAGTGAGTGTGCCCCTTCGGCTACCCCTCATTTTTTCCAGGCTTCAACAACAAGCCAAACATGAAATCTCAAAGTTCTATAGCTATAGCTTGGCAGTTTTTGGAATCAAATTCACAACAATTCTCTCACCTAGAGAGAATGCACACGGGTCTGACAACCCGCTTCTTCAAAAACACTTCTCTCACCTAGAGAGAAATGCACACGGGCCTGAAAACCTATTTCTTCATCTTAATTCCCAACAAATCCCGCTTCAAGCGTACTCAAGCAAAAATGGGGATGGTAGCAAGTATGTACAACAACAAGAAGGACATGGTACGAATGATGGAGAGCAGGACAACATGATTGAATGATTGAATGAATGGGAAAATGCACTAAGTTTTTCTATTTTATTTTCATTCTCATGAAGTGCCACTTGTCACTTCTCAAACTTCCTTTTGAACCACTTGGTGATTCGTTCCCCTTTTCCAAAGACTTAGGAAAAAAATCATGTTCATGCCTTTTTTCCTTTGTTGAAAATATTTTATTAATATTTCCTTGGTTTAAGCCCCATAGCTTAGATCCATTCCTAAACCTTTAGCTCCATTTCTTATCTAGTGGATTTTATCCCCCCGTAATCTTTCTGTCGGGATGGTCTGCAACAATGATGCTTTTCCATTAAATTCAGAGTGAAATTACATGAACACAATAGGTTCATTGGCACAAAAAGTTCTTGGATCACCAACCTATGTGCACAACTATAATTACATTTCAATTGAGGTTCAACCTAGGGGTATTACATTCCCCTCCACCTTATTTATGCACTGTCCTCACTGTAGTATATGCATATATACAATCAAAGTTAAAAAATTTACAAAAATATGTGGGTACTTTGCCTGCATAACATCCTCATGCTCCCAAGTTGCTTCTTCAGGACCGTACCAGATCCATTGGACCTTTACCATATTTATGACTTGATTCCAGAGCTATTTGGTTTTCTGGTCCAAAATGCATACTTGTTGTACTTGGAATTCACCCTCTAGCTCCACCTGAATTACATTCCAGTCAATGACATGATTAGTATTACGTGCATACTTTTTAAGTAAGGATACATGAAAAACATTATGAATATGCATGGATGTTGGTAATGAAAGAATATATTCTATAGGGCCAATCCTTTCCAAAACTTTGAAGGGTCCAAAGTATCTTGCTGCTAGTTTTGAGCACTTCCCCAATCTTATGGAACTTCACCTTGCTTTTAATTTCAAAAATACATGGTCACCTACTGAAAATTCTCTGGGAGTTCTATGTTTATCAACATAACGCTTTTTCCTGTTTTGGGTAGTCTTCAAGTTTTGTTTTATCTTCACTGTCTGATCCTCCATGTCCCTGAGTAAATTTGGCCCCACTATTGTCCTATCAGCTAGATTGTCCCAACTTACTGGTGTTTTTCATCTTCTTTTGTACAATGCCTCAAATAGACTCATCTTATAGATTCTTGGTACCCATTGTTATAAGCAAATTCAACCATGTGTAAATAATCCTCCCATTTTGAGGGTTTGTCCATGACATACATTCTCAACATGTCCTCTATTACCTGATTGACTCTCTCTATTTGTCCATTTGAATCAGGGTTATAAGCTTTTCTGAAATTTAGATCTATCCCAAATCCTTTGAATAATCCCTTCCAAAAATTCGATGTGAACATGTGATCTCTGTCTGACACAATCTTCTTAGGTATACCATGAAGTCTGGTTACTTCCTTCAAATAAATATCAACAATGTTGGCTGCCTTGTGGGTTATCTTCACATCAATAAAATGGGCATCTTTAGTAAGCTTGTCTACAACTACCATAATGGAGTCATGTTGTTTGGCAGTCTTGGGAAACTTAGTAATGAAATCCATGGTTACAACTTCCCATTTCCACTCAAGAATGGGCAAGGGATGTAACAAACTAGCTGGGTGTTTGTGTTATGTCTTGAATTTTTGACATTCGAGACACCTAGCAATGAAATATGCCACCTCCTTTTTCATACATGGCCAATAGTATTGATTTTTGATAGCTACAATTGTCTTTTGGTAGCTTGGGTGCCCAACATAAGGCACTTTATGAATTTTTGTTAATATCATGTTTTTCAACTCCTGGTCATCTCGTACATAAATTATTCCCTTGAACATGAATATTTCATCTTCCCTCAGCTCATAATTCTCAATTTTTGGCTACATTTTACCTTGCTGTAATTTTCCCTTTATTTCCACATACATCTAATCTGATTTTGCATTCTCTAAAATTATGTTTTGAAAATAAGACTTGCACATGCTAATGACTGAAACATGTATTTAATGTATCCTTCTACTGAGTGCATCAACCAATTTGTTCTCTTTACCTTTGATGTGATTGATATCAAAGTCATATTCACTGAGGAATTCTAACCATTTTCTTTGCTTGGCATTCAGGGTTAGCTGTCCAAATAAATATTTTAGACTATTGAGATCTATTCTCAACTCAAATTTTCTACCCATAAGATAGTGCCTCCACATTTTCAAAGCATGGAAAATAGCTACCAGCTCCAAATCATGAGTGGCATACAATCTCTCATTTTCTTTTAGCTTCCTTGCTTCATAACACACCACATGGCCATTATGACTAAGGACTCAACTAATCCCTTCTTTGCGTGCATTGATGCATACAATAAAATATTCATTAAGATTAGAAATTTTCAAGATGGGTGCACTTGTGAGTAAGATTTTCAATTGTTGAAAGTTTCTTTCACACTCAGGTGTCCATTCAAATTTCACACCCTTATTCTGTAGAGATTTGACTGGGTGTGAATTTATGGAAAACCCTTCAATGAGCCTCCTATAATAACCCACAAGTCCCATGAAGGACCTCACCTTAGAGACATTTCTTGGTGCTAGCCATCCTTCGATGGATTTATCTTTTCCATATCTAATGTTATCCCTTCCTCTGATACGATATGTCCCAAATAATGAATTTTCCTCTGATAGAAGGAGAATTTACTCAACTTGGCATAAAGTTGATGCTCTCTCAATACTTGGAGAATCCTCCTCAAGTGTTTCTAATTCTCTTCTTCAGATTTGGAATAAACAATAATGTCATCCAGAAAGACAATGGCAAACTTATCTGAGTATTCTATGAAAATACCATTCATTAAACACATGAAAACAATCGATGCATTTGACAATCCAAATGTAAACACTGTGAACTCGTAGTGGCCATACCTTGTCCCAAAGGAAGTATTACTAATATCCTCTTCTTTGATTCTCACTTGAGTATTCATATCTGAGATCAATCTTGGAAAACAATTTTGCATCTTTCAGTTGATCAAAGAGGTGATCTATTTTTGGCAAAGGATATTTTCTCTTTACAGTCACTTTACTTAGCTTCCTCAAATCAATGAAAAGTTTAAAGGTGCCATCCTTCTTTTTCACAAATAACATTGGTGCACCCCAAGGTGATACACTTGGACGTATATAACCTTTCTTCATAAGTTCATCCAACTGCATTTGTAGCTCCTTCAACTCAGGTATTCTCATCCTGTAAGGATCCTTGGATACAAGGGCTACTCCAGGCATTAGATTAATTGAAAAATAAATATCCCCTTTGGGTGGTAACCCAAGAATTTATCCAAACACATATTCAAATTATTTTTGGACTACGTAGTCCTCAATGTTTGGCACCTTGTCCTTAGGATGTTTCTCCATATGTTCTACAAATATTTGACTTCCATTTTTGAAACTTTTCTTTACATGCAGGGCTGAAACTTCTCGAATAGTCATAGATCTTGGAATACCCTATATTTTTCTCAAGTTTCCTTCCTCATCCAATCAAGTAAATGATTTATTGTAATAATCCAAGACAACATGGTTCTTGTCGAGCCAATCCATACCAATGAGGCATTCATTAGAGCCCAAGGGTATGGTTTTTAGGTCTTCTTTGCTATTCATCCCATTCATGTTCATTGGACATGCCTTATCCATTTCATTAATTTTCCTTTTAGTTCCAATAGCTAGCTATACCAACTAAGGTTTTCTAAGTTTACTTTTTGGAAAATGAAACCTTTCTACCATCTTAGGATATAGATAACTATGACTAGATTTTGAATCAATAAAAATAGAAATAGGTTGGTTGTTGATCTTACCTTTTACTTCAACCATGTGAGACTGAAATTCGTCCTTCTTGTTGTCCAGGGCTAAATAAATTCTTGGTACATTTTTTCCTCTATCTTCAATCATTTCAGCTTGATGTACATTGTGAACAACCTTCACTTTGTCATCTATAAGAGGACATTCCGAGTACATGTTGTTTCCGTTACAACCCCAACACTTTATGGGTTGATGCCTTGGTATTTGTCCCATGGTTTCAACCATCCTAGGCTCTTTGGAAACTGGTTGTCCTTGATTATTATTTATGAAAAAATGGGGGTTTGTTTCCCTTCTTCCTTTTCTCCATATTACTTTTCTTTTTGTCTTCCAAAGTCTTTTGGAAAGCTGGTCTTCATCTATGCCAATCATAGAGACATTTATCTCTCCTTATGGATTCTTCCAACATATTGTGATCATCATATTGTAGTTTATCACTGATAAATGATGGCATCCCACTTAAGTATCTATGAATTTTAACTTGTTCATCCTTGATAAAAGGAACATATTTCAATAGCTCTAAGAATGTTCTTTCATACTTGCCAATGGTCATGCTTTCAAGTTTGAGTTCAAAGAAATCTTTCATTTTCCTATCATAGTATCATTTGGTTAGATATTTCTTTTCGAAATATCTCTTAAACTCGTTCCAAGTAACCTTCTTCTCATCAATGTGTTGCACTTGTATAAGCTAATCCCACCACATTGATGCTTTTCCTTTAAGATGATAAAATGTTATTCTCCCTTCTACCCGAGAGGAATAGTTATGTAGATGAAAGTGTTTTCTCATACCCAACTACCAGGTCTTGACATCCTCATCGTTTTTGTGCTCACCATCGAAAGTAGGAGGCTTAATCTTATTCATCTCTCCCTGTAGCTCATCTACCCCAGATTTATTCTTATGCTTCATGAAAGGATATGGGATTGAGATACTATGTGCCCTCCTAGCTTAATGTTTAGGTGAGTTCTGATGATGCTTATCATCACTACTAGATTCTTTTCTTCTTTCATCAAACCTATGACTCTCTTTTTTTCTTGACTTTGATTGCCTATCCATTTCATCTAGGATGTGTAACAACTTGAGGTTGACTTCATCTTGTTGTTCTTTAGCTCTCATAATCCTCTCATTATCATCTTTATAACTTCAGACATATTTTTGCAAACTCTTGATGGTCTCCACCAAGTGCATACTCTCCTCTTTATCATCATCATGTCCATTGGATTCAATTCTTTCATTACCCATGTTGATCCACTGCCCCCTGCATTCCTCTGCATGGTTGTAAATCATCTATGCATATTCCTGGTATGTCATGGATTTGGTCTCTGTCTTGGTCTATATGCTCTTAATTCTGCAAAATGTGCAGGTAGTAAGATTTGTTAGACAAAAATAATATAACAATTTTTTAATTACTAAACTCATATTTGTGTTAATACATCAATCCTATAACTGATCTATGGCCCATCCAGACCTAGTGTTGAAATTAGAGCTCTGATACCACTTTGTAACATCACCCGAACCTCTAGTTCTTATTTAGATAGATGATCAGGTGTTAAAATATCAATTTTTCCCAACTACTTTATTTCTCCAATTAGACATTGTAGAATAAGTTTTCTCATCAAGAGCTTTCCAACGACTGTAACCATGCTCAATTCCGAGCTCTAGATCAAAAGTTACACCCCTCCAAAGTTTCTAGGCCTTCTAACCTCAATTCCACTTCAATTTCACATGGAACCTTGGTACACTTGGCACCAATGTAGCTTGGACATGGCAACTGCCACAAGTCTCCTCAGTTATCGTCTAATTTGCCTACTAGATTAACGAATCTTATCTATTTAGAGTACTTATATATCGTCGGAGTCACTTCATCAAAGTGCATTCACTCTAGGATTCCTCACACACTTGAGGACCCAGTGCGATGACCTGACCTCTGACCGATTGAACGATACTGGGAAACATGCGATCTATAGTCAGGATTTTATCAGAATCCTTAACATGCTTGATGGTTAACATACCTCCCACTTTTCTTTGTACTTGCGTTGGTCAATCACAGATAGATCAACGAATTTCATGCATCAAAACCACCCTCTGATCAATGACCCTAATCAATCCTCAAAGTACTCCTGTTAGAGTACTTCCTCCTCCGGAACGCAACCCACTCCGATCATCACCCCCTCTGATGGATGATTGAGATCTATCACCGATAGATCCGAGGGCTTGGATTTAACCACATGTCCTAATAAATAACACTGACAAGGGCCATTCTCGGTTCTTCCACGAATTACAAGTTTCCATGTGTCCTCCCTTGGAAACGCTGACATCCCTTGCCATCATTATGTCACTCCCATCCTAGCCTAACTTACACAGAGTTCTACATGGCATCCGAGTTGGTACTTAGGAAACGTGGCCCTACCCAAATCCACCACCTATCTTGACATGTGGCACTCATGCCACGCCAATTTTCACCCCCTCAAAGCGCCATAACACATTGTCGCGTGGCACAATAGTCACCTGAAATGTGGAACCTCCATGTGGAGTGATGTGGCATACACGTCATCGCTGATCATTGGCACATCCTTCCAGGTGTTGACACCTATCCATTGCAAAATGTGTGGGTGACATCATCCTTGTCAGTGTGATGTCACCTTCCTCATGGCCTCGTCCAAATCAGATCTATCAAGATCAATAGTCGGGGTTTTATATCAACTAGGCTCCGATTGATGGTCAGAATTTCTCCTCGGAGTCTTCCCATTGGAGTTCTCCATCATCCTTTCCCTAAAATGCTCTGATTGCTATGTGCTTCGACCAATGGCTAGGATCCTATGATGCCAACTTCGATCAATAACCATGATAAAGCATTTTTCCAAGGGATTGAACTTGACAAGGATCCACCCCCTATTACCTCGACCATTTACAGGCTGCCACATGTCTTCTTCATACATGTAGGCTCTTTCCATCAACATGACATAACCCTTTCTCTCCATCACGTCTAAGGGTTTCCACGTTGATCAACGGTTGCGATTACTCTAAAATATTCTCTAATGAATCAACGAATATGGTCAATTCAGAGTCTCATCCCAACCCAACCATGGAATAATCTGATGATACCACAATGATCAATAGTCATGATTGATTTGTTGTGCCAAAATCAATGGCAATGATCATTTCTGAGGAAAAGCATGAGATTTGATAGGTTTATCAGCGCGCTTTAGGACTTAGTCAATTTTTCGAGGTTTTATCAAAATTTTCCCTCGGCTATTAGTCTGAAATGGGACTTCACGACTAAGAATGCTTCTTGATTTCTACACAGGATATACCCATCCTTAGAGATCCCTCACCTATCAGAAGGAAACTCTAAGTTATTTACTCCTCACTTCTCACTTGGGGATTTTCATCCCATGAGTTGTCCATACCAGAACATAAACATTTCCAGTCTCGAACTGGCTAGACCATGTAAATTTCGAGAGTTGAACTCCAAGAAAAGTCACAAAAATACTAGATATGCATAATAATATACATCTCTGTACAATTTTGGCAGCAAATATTCAAGGAATATTTACAACAGTGGAACCCCATAAAAACAACCACATAATTTCCCATTTCCGTTAAAGTCTAAGTGTAAATTCAACAACAATATATGTGAAAATAATTCATATTTATGGTTCCTGTACAATTCTAGCAACATCATACTAAAATATGAATAGCACAGTAAATAACCAACACAAGATTATATATTCATTCAAATACTAAATTAAACAAACATATGGTGGATAATAATTATCTCATATAAATAACCATCAACTGCATGCAGACCTTCGAATTTCCTCCCAACCTTAGACTTTGCTGCCCAAAAACTAACAAGTCACCCCTGAGCTAGGGCTTAAACTCCACTTGGCAAGGAAAACCTATCCAGACAAGGTCTCTAAGCAATAATGCTCATATTTCGGGTGCCACGTTTTTTCATCCATACTACAGTCTTTAATTTCCCCACATGCTTGTCCCACCCAGAGAGTTTTCCCCTTCGACTGCCCCACTTCTCTTCCGAGCTACAAAAACAAGCTGGACAGGAAATCCCAGATTTCTGAAGATGCATCTTAGCACCTTTGGGAATCAAATTCCTGGCAATTCTCTCACTTGGAGAGAGTGCACATGGGCCTAAAAACCTGCTTCTTCAACAACACTTCTCTCACCTGGAGAGAAATGCACATGGGCCTGACAACCCATTTCTTTAGCTTAATTCCCAGGAAATCCCACTTCAAGCATCCTCAAGAAAAAATGGGGATGGAAACAAGTATGTACAACAACAACAACATGGAGATGGTATGAATGATGGAGAGCAGGTCAACATGATTGAATGATTGAATGAATGGGAAAATGCACTAAGGTTTGCTATTTTATTTGCATGCTCATGAAGTGCCACTTGTCACTTCTCAAACTTCCTTTTGAACCACTTGGTGATTCATTTCCAGTTTCCAAAGACTTAGGACAAAAATCATGTTCATGCCTTTTTTCCTTTGTTGGAAATATTTTATTAATATTTCCTTGGTTTAAGCCACATGGCTTAGCTCCCTTCCTAAACCCTTAGCCCCCTTTATTATATAGTGGAGTTATCCCCCCATACTCTTTCTATCGGGATGGTCTGCAAGAGTGATGCTTTTTCATTAAATTCAGAGTGAAATTACATAATACACAATAGGTTCATTAGCCCAAAAAGTTCCTGGCTCATCATCCTATGTGCACAATGGTAATTACATTTCAATTTGGGTTCGACCTAGGGGTATTACAATTTGAGCAAGGATTCCCAATCAATTTTATTATTTTTTTGAAATGACTCATCGTCTTGGGTGTGTGCACCCCTCAGATGAGTCAATCCAACTTCCCCAAGTGCAGCCCCCATGCCTTATCCAATTTTCCCTTTGTCGATGGAGCACCCAAGTCTTTCCTTCAACTCTTCATCAAACCATTCATCATTTGAATTTCATCACAAGGAACCTTGGGTGGAGTCATCCTTTGGCACGTCATGTGCCAAAGAAAACCCAACTCCCCGCTATATGAAGACATCCAATTGTTCATTCTCATCGATCGTCTTGCTTGCCCGATTTGGACTGTGGTTGAAGTGTGCACACCCATCTTGAGCTCCCAGTGCCTTGCATCCTCCCCCACATCAATTCATTGTCATCCTAAACAACATCCAAAAAATATTCTATCTCCAAGTACTCCCCAAACCCCAAGTTTCATGCCATTGGAAACCCAAAATTCTGCCAAAGTGGAAACCCCAAGTTTCCACAAACCAAATTGTACTACACCAAAATCTGCATGATCTATTGCTTGAGTCCATGAGGTCACTTCATCCAACTCCAAGGATGAAATTCATCCAAATGTTTTTCACTATCTTGCTCCAATGTTGCTTCCTTGTTGTTGTCTGGTTCCACTGTTGTCATTGCCAGCTACAACTGATTGTTTCCCACTTCACTTCAAAATTCTCCTAAGTGTTGAAATCTTGAGATCTTTGTGTTTTGCCCATACTTCAAAAAATTATACCATGTCTCTGCACACTGAATTCTCCCATTCCTTCGATTGATTTGGTAGCTATTCCAACCGTCGCACCCAACTCATGAGAATGCACTTCCTCATGCATGAACTTAGTCTTTTCTTTTGCATCTTCGTCACTCTGTTGAGCTTCAAAGACTAAGGCAAATTTCCATCCTTGCCTCACCATTCCTGCCATCGTCTAACCTTTGTCAAGGAGATACTCCATAATGTTTAAGTGTTTCATTTCGAAACTAATGGTTCGTCTATAGTTTTGAACCCCTTGTCATGTTTCTTCTCTTTCCCAAGTCATGAAATAGTTGAGTGGCCAGTCCAACTGTCACATTCCTTGAGTCTGCACACCCTCATGAAAAAACCAATCAATTCCTTTCACAATTTATTCCTTCTGTGGAACAATCTCATGCCAAGGTAAGGTCACCTCTCACCTTGTTGTACTATGAATTCACCCCAAAGAAAAGTAATTTATGGAAACTTGACTCGACTATTCTCCTCATGGAACAATTTGCTAATCTTCCCCAAGAACTGCATGTCCATATTGCCGTTTCCTCACTGCTTCATCACTTGGCCATGCTTTTGCATCTACCTCTCAATGCCTTGGAATGGTTAAGTCTCACCCTCAACCATGTTTCCCAAAGAAAGATAAACACACAAGTCCAAGTAATCTCTTCATGTTGCAATCTGACTATCCATACAATCCTCCAAATGAAGGAGAGTCCTCAATTCGCCTCCTTTTTTCAAGTCACCTCAATGAAACTCAACATCTGCGATGAGTGTGGCCAACATGCCTACACCCATCAAATGTCCCAATGAATTTTCCAAGTTTCCCCAAGTAGAATGAGTCACCTCAAGGAAATTCCATGCCTTAGGCACGTTTTCACCAATACTTCTACTAACTCCAACCAACAACCTCCACCATATCTCTAAGTTGTTTCATAATCGTCTGCAAGTAACTAAGTCGTGATTTTCCTCATCCAATGTCTCATACCAAAGGAAATATAACACCACCCAAGTCACTTGGTTTGCATCCCGCCCATTCAGGTTGTCTGTCAAAAATTCTTGGCGGATAACTTTGTTGAATCCATCCATATCTTGGAACAAAAATTCCTTTCCCTCTGATAAGCATATAAACTTTGGCATTGTCGTCATGAATTTCAAGTCACCACCTAACTCAAAAAAACTAGCTAAGACACCAAGAACTAGGTTGCCTCAACCATCCTCTCAAACTCGACACATCCATACCTCACTTCCCACCACCGCAATAATCTGTCAAACACACCTCATCAAAGAGTTCTGTAGCTTTCCCAAGCCACCTCCACGATTGCATCCAAATATGCCTAAGTCCACTACAGGACTCGTCCAAGCAATTTGGCCTAAGCTCTCTGCATGTTCACCCAACTAAGGCATCCCAAACTACTGCAATACTTATTCAAATATGCACCACTTGAGTGACCCTCAAGTCTATCGATTTTCATCGCGGAAACATAATGCACTTGAACCACCAAGTCATTCATATTTCCTTCAAATAACTCGTCGTAACACTTGGAAAATGCAAGAACACAAGCTGACCATACCTTCCTCAATGACATCATTCATTGCAACCATGTTCTAAGTCTGTTGTCTTGGACCTTTGTTCCCAAGCAATCGACTCCTCGCATGAACTCTTCTCAATCATTGTCTGTTGTGACAGAAGCCTAAGTCCATTCATCAATTTCATAAATTTGTCTAAGTACCAAACTTCACATGAAACCGACCAAACTCATCTCCAATGCCTTGCGATCTCTGCACCTTGTTTGCTTTCACTTGAGGGAACCATGCATCCACCACCTTATTGTCAAGTCATTATTATTGCTAACTGACTATTGTAACTATGAGAAGAGTTACCTTGTCTGAAGGTTGTGGCCTACCCATCATCCAACAAACCAATCTCAACTCAACTACCATTCTCGGTAATGCACAACACGAAGCTGTCATGATGGAAATATGCCCAAACAACTGTCGTTTGTGGAGCTTCTCTAGATCACCCTAGGTTGTCCAATGCACCTAAGTGCTTCACCTCATTGCAACCTAGAACTTCTCTCCTTCACGATCACTTCTGTGATCGCCCTGTTGGCACAGGGGTAGACCCAAGGTTCAAATCTAATAGTGCACCAACAAACCCTAACTACTGGCCCTTTCGGAAACACCTGCAGTGAAGATGAAGTCTCACCCGAAGTAGCAATAGGGAGGTTGCAGGAGACAGGTGTCTACAACTAGAGGAAATGCAAAGTGAATCCAAAACAATAACACAAATAACCTAGCTATGCTTTATCAATGTTATGATTACTTTGCGAGGTTGTATCTCTGATCTGACATACATGCAATAAGAATATAACATAGAGAAAATAAACACAACATCAACCACAGAGATAATGATATTTACATGGTTCACCCTCTCCCTAGGGCTACGTCCACAGAAATGTGTTTCTTGACATATTAAATGGAAACATACAGTTCTATTTGCGCACTTAGCTTGCATCTCTCTCTCTCTTTCTCTCTTCCCAATCTCCCCTCCCTGCGCACCCAGCTGCAGGGTTGATCTTCGCACCCAACTGAAGATACAGAATACAAAATGATCTCTCAAAAAAACACTTCTCTCTCTCACTACACAATAACAATAATCGTACTCACCAACATAAGAGAACAACCAACCCCTCTTCTCTCATCTAGATATTTATTTATAAATTACAATGACTCTTGGACAACCCTAGACCAAATCCTAGGTGTCAGAACCCTAGATGCCAAAATCCTAGATCCACTTGACCCACATTTTCAGGGCTTCGCCAGTCTGTCCTTCCTTCTTTTCTGCGAGGTGCTCCAAAGCATCCATTGGTCTCTTTTACTGCTTGCTGAGTTGTCCACAATCCATCTTCTTTGCTGATCTGTCTTCCTTGATCTTCTCGTTCAACGACTTGCTTTCCTTTACTTCACTCCTCCCTTTCTACTTCTTTAACCACTTCGACCCCTCCTTGGTCCATGTGCCTTCCACGCTCTTCGTACTTCATATTCTTATTCCTTCATCTTTTCTTTCTTCCTTAATCCATAACCAAGGGGCCCCCAACACTCACATGTGACTCGTCCCGAGTCAATGCAGTATTGAAATTTCTGTATCACTTCGACTGTAGACTGTGCGAAGCAACCTATGCTTTCTGCTCTATCCCCCCCTTGTCATGTGCAGACTGTCTTTTCTATGTCTGGTACCTAGTTTCAACTGCGCCTGGTACCTAGACCCTTCTTCCTTTGCTTTTACTGAGAGCTGCCAGGCAGCTAGTTGTCATAATACAATTTCAATCGGCTCCCATTCACTAAACCTTCCTTCCATTCTCCATTCAGAGTCTTCAACTACACAACTCCACCTTCTGTAACATAGGCAACCTCATATGGCCCAAGCCAATGTCTCATGAACTTCCCTGGATGCTTCATGAACTTGCTTTCATATACCAATACCAAATCTCCTTTCTTGAATGATTTATTTTTTATTTGTCTGTCATGGTAGGCCTTTTCTCGTTCCTTCTGTACCTTTTGGTGAAATATTACAATAAACCTATCTTCCTCTAGTTCCACCAACTATGAAAGCCTGTCTTGCATAATGGTCGTGTCATCCATACCTGTAAATAATGCAATTCTTAAGCTAGGAACCAAATATTCCATAGGTACCACTGCTTCCAGGCCATACACTAACTTAAAGGGAGTCTGCATTGTCATATTTTTGCAAGTGGTTCGATAAGCCCATAACACTGTTGGCACTCTCAAATACCAATCAACTTTGTTCACACTACAAATCTTCGTCAACACTGTCTCTAAGATCTTATTGAAAGCTTCGACTGTACCATTCGCCTGTGGGTGGTATGGTGTGCTCTTTTGATGGTGAAATTTAAATTCCTGAGTTAATGATTCAATAGTCTTATTGATAAAATGTGTACCTTGATCGCTCATAAGGATCTTTGGGCATCCAAATCTGGTTATGATATCATCAAATATGAATCACACAGCTGTAGTTGCACTACAATCCTTAACTTCTCTTGCTTCTGCCCATATGGTCAAGTACTCTGTCATAGTGATGATGTATTGAGCTCCTGTGCGCTTCCCTGGTGGGTTGATAGGTCCCACAAAATCAATGGCCCATTTCTCAAATGATTGTAAGGTTAGTTGTGGTTTTAAAGTCATCTCATCTCTTCTGGAAGGATTCCCTATCCTATGGCATACATCGCAGGCTCTGTAGTATTCCTTAGCATATTTGTGTAAGGTGGGCCACTAGAGGCCAACTCTAAGAACCTTCTATGTTGTTGCTTTCCCTGCGTAATGTCCTCCTTCTATGCCTTCATGTGATTCTGCCATAATCAATGGTATCTCTTCCTCCATAACACATCTCCTCAAGATCTCATCAGGTCCCATCTTATATAGCTGTCCAACTATAAGTGAAAAATATGTAGCACAAACTACCAGCTGTTTCTTTTGAATGAGTGTATACTCATAGGGTGTCATTCCTGTAGACATGATCTGGATGATCTCGACGAAGTGATCATCAAATCTTTTGATGGATAAAAACTGTGCATATGGTAGTGTATCCTCCAAAATGGTAGGTTCCTCTCCATGCTCTAACCCAGACAAGTGGTCAGGTCCCTTATTCATTCTCCCTTGCTTGACCACAATTTCAAAATCATATTCCAGGAATAACAATAGCCATATGCATATTCTTCCCCCCAACACTGGCTTGTTGACTAAGTAATTCAAGGCAGAGTGATCGATGAACATCTTGAAATGTCCTCCCAACAAGTAGTGTCGAAACTTATGCAACACATATACCATGGCTAAACCTTCTCTTTCAGTGGTAGTGTAATGTATCTCAGTTGTAGAGAGATTCCTTCTAGAAAAGGCTAAAGGGTGGTCAATGCTTCCTTCTCCTAGTCGTGCTAACACTTCTCCTAATGCAATGAATGAAGCATCAACATGGACATGGAATTCCTTACTCCAATCTGGGAAAACCATAATAGGCGCAGTAACCATTTTCTTCTTTAGTGTGTCGAAGCTCTGCTGGCATTCTTCTATCCATTGAAACTGACAATATTTCTTTAAAATCTTTTCTATGGGTGTTATTATCTGTGCATAGCCCTTGATAAATTTTTTGTATTATCCAGTGTGTCCCAGCGCAGTGCACAACTGTCTAACTGAATTAGGATGAGGTAGATCAACAATGATGGCAATCTTAGAAGGATCTACCAACAACCCCTGCTTACATACAATGTGTCCTAGAAATACTCGAAAAGGTGAAAGGAAGATGCACTTCTTCAGGTTCAGGGAAATCTAACATTGCCTGTACTTATCCAACAGTAGTCTTAAACACTCAATATGATTTTTTAATAAGCTAAAAATAGTCCAATCATCAAAATATGCTTCCAAAAATTTATGTAAAAATTCCTTGAATACTTCGACCACCGCCCTGGAAAATATGGATGGTACATTCTTCAATCTAAAAGGCATCACAGTGTACTGGAAAGAACCCCATTATGTTGCAAATGTGGTCTTGTGTTTGTCTTCCTTAACAATCCTGATCTGGTGATAACCTAAAAATCCATCTGTGAAGGAGTAAACTTCCTGTCCTTCTACATTATCTAAAACTTCATCCGTAAACGGTGTAGGTAAGGGATCATGTAAACATGCATCATTCAGTTTCCTCAAGTCTACACAAATTCTGATCTCTCTTGACTTCTTATCCTGGACCACCATAGGGATGATCCATTCTGACTCTTCAACAGGTTATATGATTCCTGCTTCCAACATTTTGTCTAATTCAATCCTAACTTTTTGCTTATATTTGGGATTCAATCTGTAGGGTCTCTACTTGACTGGTCTTGCATCTGGTTTCAAAGGAATCTTCATTTCTCCCATGGGCCCTTTAATTCCCTTCATGTCTATGAACTTGGTTGGAAACAAGTCCTGATATTCATGCAGTAATTCTGTAATCTTATCAATAGTGGCATCATCCCAATAATCTCCAACGTTTGCCAACTTAGGTGCTAACTCTATTCCAATATTAACTTTGTTTATTTTAATTGGTTGTCCAATGAAAGGTAGTTCAATCCCTGGACCTTCTATGTCTCTCTGTCCTTCAGTTTCTGTGATGTTCACATTCCTAGGGTCATCATCTTAATCAACATTTATATTGTAATAACCCTATAATTTTTGAAGAGGTGAAGTCGATTCATCTTCTGCTTGCTCTAAAGGGAGGTTAGGTGCCTCCTCAAATACTTTTTGTCTTACAACTTGTAAAGATTGATCTACTGTGGGCTACTGACTTTCAAATAAAAATGTAGCTATAAATTTCTAAGTCATACCGTACCAATATAAAGTGGTGAGGCGCAGTTTTGCTTGAAGATACCAGTTGATAGGCATAGTATCCAAAGTGTTAATGAACTTATGCACCCACTGTTCTTTAGGAATGCTACTCCAGGCTTCCTCGCAACTTCTCACATGGTCCTTCGGACAGTTCTGACCTATATATCGAACTTCACACCCTTCGACTTGGTCTAAAAAGTGCACTGTCATCAAAGTGCGACATTGTACCCACTACACAATGTTCTTCTTATGTGCTCCCCACAATATCACTAGAGTTTCTTTCAAGGCTTCATCTAGTGCCATCAACCTCTATTGTGCTAGTACAATTTCTTCAAATTCCAATAAGAATGTTTCTAAATGATTTAAACCATCAAATGTGGGAAGATTACTTACTTATGTGCCAATCCAACAAACCTTCCTGGTCAATATGGCACACCTCCACGTAGAAACTTCATACATTTCATTCTGCCAGTTCTCCAATGCTTCTTTTAAATCTAATGAGCATGCACTTTTACTTCACCAGCTTAAATTTCCATCTGTCATAGGATTAATGTAATCCTATTGTCTTATTGTCAATTTATATATATTCTCTAGTTCATAAGCACAATATTATTCTATGATAGGTTCTGTGTATCTGTGACCTTCATTAGGATCAAGAGGTGTAATGACCCTAAGGCCATCACCTTCAATTGTCATTCTTCTCTTCTTGAAGTCAACCACAGTCGAATTGTTGAAGGCCCAATCAATGCCCAACAACGCAGGATAAGGACAACTATCATCAACTATCTCAATCACTTTGAAGTCTACAAATGTCCTTACCCCGTCGATGTCCACATGATCCGTTCTTCCAAAAGGGCTTACTGCCTACTGATTAGCCATCCTGAGCCTGATAAGGGAGTAAATCAACTTTGGTTTTCCCATCAATGCCTAGGTCTGCTTCGTCATAACATTGACTTCTAATCCCAAGTCGAGAACCACATAATCTATGTCGTAGTCTCCAATGTGAACATTAAGGTGTAGTTCCTTTTTTGTTCTCCTCTTCCTAGATACTTGATTCACAACCCTACTAAACATAGTGTCTACTCTTCCTATCTCATACTGTCTTATTAGGTGTTTTATTTCTTGTATAACTCTTTCATATTTGATTAAATCAATAAACATATACAAGAAACCTACAAGCTTTCTTACCTCTTTTCCTTCTCCAGGCGATGCAGATTGATCAAATTCTAGAGGCATCCCACATTCTCTCACTTCTGTTTGTTCCTTAGATGAAGAAGCTCGTTCTCTTACAAATTCTCTTATTGCCTCTTCAAATGTTTGGTTTTCATTCCTTGGATCAAACAACTGCGTCTTCTTTGCAGCTCTTCTGATCCCTGATCCCTCTGTAGTCTTTTCTAGAGTCACCCTATCTTCTCCTGTAACAATGCCTCCTCTAGTGATAACAACGACTCTGGGATCCTCTCCAAGAGGTTTAGTTAATATTAATTGGACTTGCTGGTTTCCACCCTGTCTTTCCTGAAGTTTAGCCAGCAATGCTAGACAATATTCAATGACATGTTCAAATGAGTTGCAGCAGCTGCAAGTGGTACAAGGGTTTTGACAGTCCCTTGCCAAGTGACCTGGCTGGGTGCAGTTATAACAAATTATCTAACCTTGACCTTGACCCATGCCTCCTCCTCGTCCTCTTCCTATGAATACATCGTGAGGGTTGAAGTTTCCTCTTCCCGGGGAATTGAACTGCGCAACATTTCCTTCTTGCTGCATCTCTCCTTGAATCCTATATGTATCTCTTGACCTTTCATGCAAGAGCTCCTAAGCCCTACAATCCTTCTCATCATTCCACACAGATTTACAGAATGTGCAGTAAATATTGGTAGGTGTCTGGAAATATTTTTGCATGTAATAACATTCACCAGGGTGATCTCTATTTCTATATACCTCACACCAAGGTAGAGTAACCTGCTTTAAAGGGCTCGGAGCTCTAGAGGCCAAGTACTCATTAAATAGGGGACAATGCTCCTTGTCATGGCCCTTTGATTTACATCGAATACACCATATGTCTTTTCTTTTATCTTTTCCCTTTTCTTTCTTCATATCTTCAACCTGCAAAGATAAGCTAGTTAGCTGGATCAAAATTTGACTCATACCTGAGCTGGATTCTCCCATAGGGGCTAATTCTAGTTTCATGGTGATCTTCAATGCCTCAGCCTATGAAGCAAACTTCTGTTGCATCAGAGGAACTCTGATGTGTGGAAAGAGGGCAACAATGAACCATTCCTTATTCTGTTCGTCTAGAATCTGAAAAATCAAACGGCCTGTCAAGGTCTTAAACATCTGATCAAATTCCCACACAGGTTCAGCTACTCTCTACTTGATTTATTTTAGCTCTGTAATGCACTGCGACTTCGACTTGGGTTTCTTGAATTTTGCACTCAACATAGTCTTGATATCTTTCAACGGTTTAAGCTGTGCAACTCCTTTAACAAACTTCATGAACCAACTCAGTGTGCGGTCTATCAAGGTAGTACTAAACTGAGCTCTCTTAACAACTTCGTCATTCACTTGCTTAATAATCCATAGAGCTTCACATAAGAACCAATGCTGATCAGGATCTTTAGATCCATATCCTCTAAAGATAGGTAACCTCATCTCATATGCCATAGATCTTCCTATATTTCTTGACTAAGTATGTACTGAACTGCTGGTAACATTTCTCTGAGTTCTCTGATAACTCTGACTACTCTGGTTACTTAATGATGCTAAAACAACATGAGGAGTAGTAGTACTTACTTCGACGATAGGTGCAGTCCCTGAAGTTACTGATTCTTCTCGGCAAGGTTCTTCAGTCTTCCCTTCCTCTACCCTAGAGAACTCTGAATACTCCTTGTTCAATAGGTCTTCTTCTTCTCCACTGTAGAACCCTTCATCCTGTGCCAGGCGCTCATGATTTTTCTCGAACAGGTTCACCAGAGGAACCTCTCTAAATGTCCTCCCATTGCGTGTGTGTCCAACCTCTGTGTCACTGTCACTGTCTGAGTTCTTGAACATTATCTTTTCAATCCAACCGATTAATGTATCTTCAAGATTTTCTTCTCATGCAATAGCATCTTGATCTTCAACTTCAAAAAGTGTAAATATTTTCCTCTAGGCCCCTTAAAGAAATATCTCTCAGCTTGGCTATACGATTCCACTCTGTCAATAGCAAAATAAATAATGTACCCTCCAATAGTGCTATCAAACCAATGATGTACTGCTCTTGACATGACGTTATCAACTCTCTTGACCTTCTTGATCAACACTGATGTCCAAACCACAGGTGGTCTAGATCTGATTTCAAACTGGGTATCTGCTAATATGGCTAACCACTCGTATAACTCCTTATGGATTCCTCCAAAGAAAATCTCATGTATATCAGTAAAGATATAACTTCCCAATCAATCCTCTATACTAATGCTAGGGTTCTTGTTCTGAGCTTCGGCAAAGTCCCTTTCTTGTTCTTCTATCCACCTCTGAATCTCTGTCTTCGATGGAAACCACCTTGAAATTCCCTCAAGAAGATACCGATCCTTGCAACGGAACCATTTATTGGCACAGGGGAAGACCCAAGGTTCAACTCTAACATCGCACCAACAAAACCTAACTACTAGACCTTTCAAAAACACCTGTAGAGCATATGAAGTCTCACCCGAAGTAGCAATAGGGAGGTTGCAGGACACATGTGTCTACAACCAAAGGAAATGCAAAGTGAATCCAAAACAATAACACAAATAACCTAGCTATGCTTTATCGATGTTATGCTTACTTCGCGAGGTTGTATATTTGATCTAACATACACACAATAACAATATAACATAGAGCAAATAAGCACAACATCAACCACAGAGACAACGATATTTACGTGGTTCACCCTCTCCCTAGGGCTATGTCCACAGAACTGCGTTTCTTGATATATTAAATGGAAAGATACAGTTCTATCTGCACACTTAGCTTGCAGATCTCTCTCTCTTTCTCTTTGCTCAATCTCCCCTCTTTGTGCACCCAGCTGCAGGGTTGATCTTCACACCCAGCTGCAGGGTTGATCTTCGCACCCAGCTGAAGATCCATAATACATAATGCTCTCTCAACACAACACTTCTCTCTCTCTCACTACACAATAACAATAATCGTACTCAACAACATAAGATAACAACCAACCCCTCTTCTCTCATTTAGATATTTATTTATACATTACAATGACTCTTGGACAACCCTAGACTGAAGCCTAGGTGTTAGAACCCTAGATGCCAAAACCCTAGATCCACTTGACCCACGTTTTCAGGGCTTCACCAGCCTATCCTTCCTTCTTTTCCACGAGGTTCTCCAAAGCATCCATTGGTCTCTTTTTCCACTTACTGAGTTGTCCAAGATCCATCTTCTTTGCTAATCTGTCTTCCTTGATCTTCTCATTCAACAGCTTGCTTTCCTTTACTTTTATCCACCTTTTCTTCTTCTTTAACCACTTTGACCCCTCCTTGGTATGTGTGCCTTCCGCACTCTTCGTACTTCATCTTCTTCTTCCTTCATCTTTGCTTTCTTCTTTAATCCATAACCAAGGGCCAACACGCCCTTTGTTTTTTTCTTTTGTGATCACTTCTGTGGTTATATCTACGACAAGTTGTGCAACAGACCTTGTGTTCATCTTCCTTTCCCAAGTGCCGAGTTCTCCAACAAACTCTATGTGTGGTCTCTCCAAGGTGTGCAAAAAAGGTCTAGCACTGACTTCCATCATGAATCAAATCATCCAAGCCTGCTTCTGCGATCAAGTTTGTGACAATTTCTACAATGAACTCTATGATTATTTCTATGATCACCCACTTTGTCCAAGTGCTTCATTTCACCATGAACTCTTCTCTTGGTCTGCATAAGGTGTACACCCAACTCAACCATCCCATCTCATCGTTAACTGAACCTCTACTGTAATTTTGATGCAAGTTCTGTGATGAGAAATTTCGTTGCATCGAACTGTTCACCAAGTATGTGAATGTTCCCACTAAACTGATTTTGCAATGAATTTCCTTCTCAACAAGTGCATGCTATACACTTTCACCATTGCAGTAGTAGAGGTGCTTCAATATTTGATACCATATATCATTGAGATAGTGGTGAATATCTCCCCAACCCTTCTCCAAAATATGCAATGAATCTTCTTTGAAACCATCTATCGTCGATATCTTCATGAAGATCTCCCCAACCCCTCTCCAAAATCTGCAACGAATTAGCTCTGATATCATATGTCACATCCCCACTACGTGCCCTATGATCGTGCACATCTTGAGGGCGTGCGACACTGCAACATTTCATGCTTGGATTCTTGGAAACACCAAGGTTACTTTGTCCAGAACACGCCTCTTCACCTAGATCATACCTAGACTCCATTCTAGGCTACCAGCGAGTCACGCTCCTACTCTAGTGCAATTATCATATACTTAGACATTCTCTAACTAATTTAACACTTATTTATTTTCATGCATACATCCAAGAATACCAGAAGACAAGAGAACACCAAACAAAATAAAAACTTAGATATAGTGCGGGTTGCACAAACTGTTCCTAACACCCAACTAAGTCTTTATTATAGAAGAACAATTACAACATGAGCACTACCGACTCGGTTTACAACTTCAAAAGAGTCAAACGACTCGCCTCACCTCACCAAGACACTCATGAACAGATCTTTCACCACAAGTCTCTCTATCACAACTGTCTTCATTTCCACCTGCGGTGCACCTCAAACTTGCCTCCAACCAAAAACATATTGTCTCTTTGTTTCTGCAGACTCTGCCTCTTCATTTCCATAGACTTCACCAATTTTGGTTTTGTCTCACACATGCCTCCAACAAACTTGCATTTCTAGACTTAGCCAAAATCATCCTAAGAGAATTTCTCCCAATTATGTTCATCGAACCCTCCTCCTCAAGGAAGCACAAGTCCTCCCAGAGTGGAGCGACTTGGCTCCTTGAGGGAGCTCCTCCTCTTTTTCTTTCTTTGAATAGTAGATCTCTTTCTCTCCTTGTCTTTCCCAAAAAAATATTTCCTTCTTTGGTTGTGCGCCCCTTGCTCTTATATGGACTCCAAGGGTCACTTGTGTGAAATGTCACATCTCTTTGGTGCATCACGCCCCTTTTCAAATCATCACACTCAACCAGTCGTCGCGCCCACCCTTGGACCCAGTGAACCCATCAACTGTTCATTTCTTGAACTGGAATGCCCCATCCTTGGGTGCACGCCCCTCATGCCAACACACTCCATTCATCAAACTGACTCATCATCTTGGGTGTGCACGCCCATCAGGTGATTCAAGACAACTTACCCAAGTGTGCCCCCAATGCCTTAGTTGATTTTCCCTTCGTCAAAGGAGCACCCAAGTATTTCCCCAACTCTTCATCAAACCATCCGTCATTTGACTTTCATCGTAAGGCACCTTGGGTGGAGTCATCCCTTGGCACGTCACGCGCCAAAGAAACCCCAACTCCTTGTTATATGAAGACTTCCATTTCTTCATTCTCATCGATTGTCTTGCTTGCCCAATTTGGACTGTGGTGGAAGTGTGCGCGCCCGAGCTAAGCTCCCAAGGCCTTACAATAGGCATACTATAATACTAACAACAATTATAAAGAACCTATCAAATAATTTCATCATCATTAAAACATTAGCAAACTTAATTATAATACTAACAACAATAATAATGAACCTATCAATAAATTCATCATCATTAACACATTTGCAAACATATTACAATTCTCAATGATTCCTCACAATTGATTTCACCTTCACACATATATGTTATTAACTAGACGTTTATGTAATTCAGATTTTAACTCTTTGATTCACACACATACACACACAAATATAACTAATACCCTACTCCCTCTAGATTTGAACCTGTAACCTTCTAGAAAGAAACAAATTTTCTTAACCATTAATCCCATTCAAACTTTACACACATATAAACATCATTTCGTCATGATTAAAACATTCACAAACTTGATTATAATGCTAGAAAAAAATATAATGAACGTATCAATAAGTTCCTCATGATTAACACATTCACAAATTCACAAGCTTTATCATCTCTTAACTAAATCAATATTTCAAGTATCAATGATCAATCGATTTCACCTTCTCATATATGACATATATATTATTAACGAGATCATGTAATTCACATTTAACTCTTTGATATATATATACTAAAAAAATCATTCTACATCTATCCTGTAATTAGTAAGGATCTCCAAGAAGTGAAAGACATGGAGATAACTGAAGAAAAAAAACATAAAATATACAACCGTGGAGGAGAGTTAACACTAGATCTAATGTTAATGATTACTATGCCTACTAAGGCAGTCACTGTAATATATCACTGCACCCTAACATGCCACGATTTTGAAATTTAAATATTGATTAAAAAAATTATTTCACGACCTGCTTCAATTTGACGGTCATAAAAAGTAATGATATAGTGGAAATTAATTGTTGTTAGGTTGCTTTTGTCAATTAAACTATCCATAAATGAACAAGATTTAGCATAAACCATCCGTAACTAAGTGCGATTCGTTTGATTGCAAAGTTAGAATTACACTGGTTAAAATTTTATTTTGAGAAATAAAAAAATACAAAAAGATTTAACCTTTTCTCAGATTGATTCGCAGAAGAAGGGTATCGCTAGATGCTTCTTAAGAGATCGTTAGAGTCGAAAAACAACAGATCTAAATCAATTTTTTGGGATCTGTACAAATCGTGGGGAATTATGAAAATCATTGGTGGCAAATAGTTCTGAACAAAATAATTAATATCCGACAACATAAAAAGAGATCGCTTGTTGAAGACGCAAATTTACAAAAAGGATCTGTAGATCGATCCATCTCATTGATACCCTTAAAATTTGGTAAATTCAATTATTAAGTTTTGTTTGCAGTTAGTTATTGCACTTTACTCGTTACGAAAAATACAGACTTCATTAAGACACTCTGTGATGTTAAAGTCACCAGTTCGAAACTTTAAGTGATATCAAAGTCATCGGTTCGAAATCTATGGGGACAAAAAATCCAATCATGTTAAGGGTTGGTGTGGCTCAGGCGGGATGCGATCGACGAGTGATTTTAACTAGTCCCGCAGATCACGAACAAACTAGCAAACAAAAAAAAATAACATTAAATAAAGATAATTAATCTGTAACAAATTTATCAAATTTTTTCAACGAGTATAGTTTCCATTTTTTCTCTTATTTCGCTTGTAATGTTAATTAAATTGAACGCCAACAAGTATAAATTATACATATACAAATAGTTATATCCATGCATTCTATCCCCACACTTTCTCTTGTTTAGCTTGTAATGTTAATTAAATTGAACGCCAACAAGAACAAATTATACATATATACAAATAATTATATCCATGCATTCTATCCCACACTTAAGTAAAGAAAAAAACATAAGATTACATAATTCAATTCACTTGAAATAAAATTTCAAGTAAATTTTATAATCAAATATTACACTCGTTCACAAATTGTCATATATTAATTTCAATAATCAATTCAATGGTTTTCGGCAAAAACATTATACAATGGCGCATATATATATATATATAAGTACTAGTATAATTGAAAAATTACTTTAATTTAATAAATTTAAACTTTTTCCCTGGATGGGGTGACACCTGCTGATCACTTGACATGCAATGCACTGGCAACGAAGGCAGTTAAATCCCCTTGCCGCAACCCTCCTCCTCCGTCTAAGTGATATGCATCACATTCACTTTGCGCAGAGCTTAATGTGCTGAGACAGTTCGACAACCTTAATGAAGATTCAAGTTTTTCCCTTGGGTACATGTACAAAATAGCAAGGCTGCATCACCCTTGCTTTGATGGCTGGTGAGGCCATAAATTCCCTAATCATCACGCCAACTTCTTCTCAATGTCTCCTTCATCTCCAGATCCGATCCTTAGTTCTTCATTTTCCTCTGTCGGTTATGTTCCAGCTTCGCAGAGCCCCTGCAATTCTCCTTCTATCCATTAACAACACTTGTGGCTGCACCTTGGTCTCATTTTCACCCCGTGAGATCAGCCTCACCATGCCTCGTGAGAGAGGTAAGTCCCGACATGAGCTGACCTACTACAATCAAGTAGGCAGACACATGCGCACAGGACCAACCACTCTCATTTCCAATTCTGGAAGTAGATCAATTGGCACTCCCCTCACTGGTCAACACTGGTGTGAGAACACTCAAGTGGAGGTTCAGTCTTCTATTCTGGAGTATTTCTACTGGGGGGTGCATCGTGGAGGAGGAGATTCCTCCTAATTGGGAGAAAATTCAGCCCAATTTGTAGAACACCACCAGGAAGCAACGACCACACATTGATACCAGTATTCCTTTGAATTTGCCTACGCTAGTCTTAATAGGTTGCGTAGTCGAAGAAGAAATCCCTCCTATGAAGCAAGACCCCAACAACGAGGACCCAGGGATACAGTGGGGAGCTTGCTGGAGCTAGGAGGAAACACATAGAGATTCGACTTTAGGCAACCATTGCCCACCTTGCTCCTGTAGGCTCATGGAGGAGGATCTCGACTTAATTTTCGACATGAGAAGAGACCTGGCAGAGCAACTGCACAACCAACACATCCTCAGTAAGCGCCTGGACATTCTGTTTCACTCTCTGTCAAGCGAGCCTGAGAAGAGACATTGCCCGACCTGTTTTCAACCTTACTCTTTCAGTTTTCACAAGGATGGACACCCGAGTTCACCTCATGTATAGTCTCTTTACTGTTGATTTATTTGGCCTTATCGATGGGTTTTTTTTGTGGAAATTAGACTCTGGTTAAATAGTTGGTCAGTGAACAATGGCGACCACCTATTCTGGTTTTCACACCTGTGGCAGAACAGGTGGCGAGTCCTCATGCTTTCTCAGACATGTGTCATTCTTGGTTTGAACAATATTGACCACCTGCTCTGGTTTCCACATATGTGGAAGAACAGGTGACAAGTTTTGGTGTATCATCATATAGGTGTAGCTTCTTTTTTCAGTTCAAAGTAATACAAACATTTTTATTTAAAAAAAAAAAAAAATTAAACTTTTCTTAGGAGCTTTCAAATCAAGCATCGAATTTAATTTATACACAGATATGCTACATTTCAACAATTTAATACATTACAAGTGTAATTGTTGAAGCATAATACCAATGAATTTTCAACTAAATTTTAACTGAAATTTTCCGTTACGCGGAAAATTATTACGTCGTTTTGTCGGAATGTTACAGTATTTGTTGGAGCTTCTTGATCATAAAAAAGACCCACTGGTAACCACCATGCCAACACCTATTGATACTCTTCTTCCCCAAGATCCCTCGATTCACAAATAGGCTATATATATACCAATTGCTAGCAAAGATTGACGTTTAAACTCGCAAAATTTGAGGTTGTCACCTCAAGAAAAGACATCAATATCCAAACTCTCAATAGAAATGCTCAAGATCAATTGTGGTTATGACAACCATCCAAGAATAAGGTGTGAGAAGTCATTCCCTTGTCCCAAGACCTTTCTTTTATAACCTCCCCCAGTGCACATGAAATTATGAATTAAAATTTTTAAAATAAAACATTTCCTTCATCCACTTTTCTTGATTCCTCAAATTACTTTTGGATGTTTCTTATCTTTTATTCAAGATTCCCTGGGTTTTCTTGACTCCTAGCTTTTCTCCTAGATGTTTCTTAGATTTTCTTGGCTCTTAGATGTTTCAAATTGTTTCTTAGTTTTTAGATTTTCTCCTAGATGTTTCCCAACTTTTCTTACTCTTAGATTTTCTCAATGCTTAATAGTTCACATAAATGAAATTTCCCCATTAATTAAATAAAAATGAAAACAATCCCAACTTTAAACCTCAACTTACTTTCTAATGATTTTTATTTTACTTTGACCTTATCATAAAGGTTACTGCTACAAACATCTTATTTAGTCTATTAATTTAATTTTTCTCTTTTCTAAGTAGATGAAAATAATTAATGCTTTTCCTTGTTTGCATTAAGGTTACTGAATAATTTTTCTTTGTACCAATCCCTTTAATTATTATTTTTTCACTTTTACTTCCAATTCATATTTCATAATGATATCGAGGGTTCCATAAACACCATGCCCTTCAAGGCTTACTTGACATACTCCAAAGGTGTCATGCGTACTTGACCTCGAAGTATCCGACCTTGAGCATTGAGAAAATTGACACAACCATGGAGACATTGTTAACTCTTATTGTTATCCCTATTGAGAGACTAATGGATGATGAATAATAAGAATTACACCTTTTTCGTACCCTTCGGTTTGTCCTCGTGAGTGACCAAATTCATGACCTACCCTCACGACAACGTGCAACCACTGAGAAAAAATTTCCCACACTTTTCAATTCCGACCATGGTAAGAGTGCTAGTAGGTGGAAGTGGGGACATTGTTCCATCTCTCCTGATAGTACATGGTATAACTATATACAACCCCATTACCCATGTGTGGGTCAAATCGACAAACATAATCCATGTGCCTGCTTCTTCTAAAATTTTTTGTCAGCATTGCCATTAATCAATTTCAACTATAAAAAACATAATTTTCAAATAAATACTTCTCCTTGACTCAATCCAGAGTCCTAGAGTCTCGTTGACGAATCCAGCGTCAACATATCCTTAAGTTCCCTATTAACTTGGGAAGATATTAGTAACATCTGTAATATACATCTATAACCAAATCTCGTGTGAAATCATCAGCTGAACTAATCATCATTATTCATTTATCAGATCATTGAAGTAATATTTATCTAAACATCTCCTCCATTTATTTGAACAATTTTCACATTTTAAATCTAAGAATCCAAATCAAATTTGTATTTGATCGTAAAGTAAAAGTCAATAACGTGGTAATTTTCGAACGTCCTTAATAATAAGGTTGGTTCATAACAATAATCAAGAGAAACAAGGCACTACATTTTACACAATGGATGTAATTGTTTTTTAATTAAGACAACTTTATTTTTATTATTGTTATTTTTTTTAATTGAGTGCGGTCCATGTAATTGTTTTTTTTTAATTGAGTCGACTTTATTTTTATTATTGTCATTTAAAAAAATTGAGCAAACTTTTATTTTTTTTAATGTAGTGTTATTTAACATAACATAACATATCACTAACGCCTCAACATAATTGGAGTAAAAAATGATCAATTTTAATTTTAATTTTTAAAGAATAATTTATGATGACATAAAGAAATAAAATAAAATGAAATAATAAAAGAATATTAAAATATTATAATGAAATTATTATACACAAGATGAGATATCATTTTTGGGATCAAATTCTTCGCATAAGTTATCAATATATCACCCATATCCATGAGTATTAATCTCAACTAAAGAAATGGAATTGAAACTAGTGAAACGAATCACATACCATCAATCATTGTGGAGTTTTCTCCACATTCAATCCAACTTAGCTAGCTACATCAGATCCAAAACCCTAGCAAGTATTGTTCCTTATACACTATTCACTTAGAGCTCCCTTCGATCTGTTATACACAATTTAAAAAATAAAAAATATCCGTTTGTTATAATTAATTTAAAAAACAATATCAGTAATGACCAAATAAAAATGAATTCTCACCACCCGAATGGGGTGGTGACAAGTGGGTCCTGGGACACAAACGTGGTGATTCCGATCGCCACATTGCAAATGGAAAAGAACACGGGGACACAAACCAAGAATACTAGGAGGTTCAAGAACTTGAGAGGGAGGGAGGAACATAACCTTCCCTCTCCCTGCAAACCTAATGAACAATATTGATGTGAGACCAGAGTGGAGATACAGGAGCGATTTGTGGATTTATATAGGGGATTATATTATCCTAGAAGTGGTATTTCAAATGATCGCTAAATTGTATTACCATTGGTAGGAGGGGTGAGTGGGCGATCATGGATCTTGGTGGATTTGGGGTTTATCAACATAGTAACAAGGATCATCCAAATGTTTCTCCAAGGGGAATGGGGTCAATTCCCATGGTTCTATTTAGTGATTTTTCCAAGGTAATTCCTTGCATTCCCCTTTGGTTGTTTCCTTTGATGGGTCATCTCTTGGATTTCCATTTCATAGGGGTGAAATTGTTGGGTAGCCTTGGGGATCATGAAACTTTGTTATTCCTTTCCTTCAATGTGTTCAAGTTGTTTTTCAACTAGGTTTTGTTGTTTAGATCACGTAATGGGTAGAGGTTCTAGGAGAGATATTGCCTCTTTGGAGCTCCTCGCTGTGGTATTACAGTCACAAACTTGATTACTGTTACACATAAAAAATACTCACTTCAATAATGTCACATTATCATTGTTGTAAGTGTCGTAAGTGTCGCCCTTTTGTCTCAAGTGTTGCATTTTCTCCACGCAAGTGTCGCATCGTGAATGACACCATGAAAACACTTGTTACAACCCATAAAACATGATAGGAGAAGAATCCCTATCATTCGATGGAAGAAACAAAGTATTTTCCTATGATATGGAAAATTTAAGAAGATCAACGCTCCCCTGCTCATAAGTAGGGAGTGCTAGTGGTCCTTTCCTAGCTTACACAGAGCGTTGTAGTGCTCTCTCTCCAGTTCTAAGGGATAACTGATATGGTTGAGTAAATATTGGGAGAAAATCCCCCTTTTCTCTAAAGACATTTATGGATGGATTGAGTTGGTTTCGCTCGAATCTCACCCTTAGGCTGCATCTAAGGGGATACCACAATTGTTGGAGTCATATGCTCAACCGATCCAAAATATAACCAAGGTAGTTGAGCCTCTCAAGAGTTATAAGTAGAGGCATTCTCATGGTGAACAAGGAGGAGAAATCAACAAAAAACATTGTTATTCTGGTCATGGGTCTTTCGAGCAAGGGGTTGGACGAGGAGAGCTTGGGAGAATGTTGCATCATCATCAGTGGTTGTAAGTAATCTTCTTGAGTTATCATATTAATATATACTTGGCCTATTTCCTTCAAGATTGTGTATCATTGCATATGCTTATCTATTATGGATGAATTTGGTTTAAACTAATCTTGGTAGAGTAGGAAGTCTTTGTTTTTCTTCATTGTCCATTACATTGTTGGTGTCGTGTCATGCTAAGGAGCTTGGAGATCAAGCTCAAATTGGATAAATATAGGACAAGCTTCGAAATAAGGTACATCATACCTTCTCCCTCTCTTTATTTTGATTAGCTTAACTAGATTTAGAGGGACGTTAGTGTCCACTTGTATCTTTCTGTCTTGCTATTAGGAGTCTATTATCCAAGGGAAGATTCACCTATCCGCAAGGGAATTATTCCGTAACAGAAATTGGCGACTCCACTGGGGAGGGACATTGAATTGTATTTCCTCGGATCATCTAAGATTTTGCCCACCTTTAGATCATATTTATTGTTTGTTTCTGATCCACTTCTCTTTTTCTCTTTCTCATTGAAAATTTCACAAAGTTTTGGGTAATTTTTTCTGAGTTTTAATCCTCTTTTATGAGTTTCTAGGAATGGTAGTGCTCCCCTATAGTGTATATCATAGTGATGATCTACAATCATCGCTCCCATGAAATGTATATCAGAGTGCTACAATGCTTTATTCCCTTGGAAACATGAGCGATGGTCTCCTTTTCTGGTGATTTCTGCCCCTTTCTGCTCACTTTTTCTCAGTCCGATCCTGAGGAGCTTTTTGCTCAGAGACCTTTGAATCCTCTTGACTTTGTTTTGCTAAGAGTTGGTACTTTATAATTCATTTTTGTTTATCCTTTGAGTTTTTAAATTTTCTCTTAGTTTTGGTCCTATTGGGTTAACAAGATCCCTTGGTTCTTTTTTCCTTTTGAGTTTATCTGATCTTTGTCTCGTAAAGATTTCAGATTGCTTGACTATTTAGGATTGTTCATCAACTAAGGTTTGCAAAGGTTTCTTGGTATTGATCCTTCTTGTCTTCATTTGAAACATCTCTCTTTTCTATATGATTAAGATTCTTATGACAACCTAGCTTGATTTTTGTGTCTTGTTGCTCATCCTTTGAGGATTTAAATGAGTATTTTCCTTCTTTCTCTTTTGTATCATTGAGTTCTTGATTGAACGGGTTATCTCCTAGTTGTTTTCTTTCAGTTCTGATCACTTTGAGTGCGCTTTGTGTTAGAACACCTTAGAAATTTAAAGTTTTTAAAATTTTGAAATCTTTTGTTTTTACCTTTTAAAATAAAAATCACCAAAAAACTTAGGAAAATTGCTTTTCATTTGAATAAATCCATATTCATTATGTATCGATAAGGTGCTTGCAATTTTATCTGTTGAAAAGTTTCAACTAATATGATCATATGGCTCTCATATTCTCGAAATTATAAAGCTTCGCTAGCGTTAAGAGAAATCTTCCAACGGTTACTTCGAGACTTCACACTTCAGAAGTTTTCTCTCATTGTTTGAAAAAAACACTGAAGTTGCGAACCTCTGAAGTCCCGAAGACAGTTTCCCATGAAAATATTTTAAACAGATCCACGAATGAGTCACTGGACACCTATCATAAAACCCTATATTGGGCTGACACATGGCATGAATTTTTAACATTTATGTCAAATCATTCACATATGTTTAGATGACACATGTCACTCATATTTTCTTGACATGTCATTAAAGATGACATCATCACTACCATGTCACTCGAGGAGTTTGTCCTTTGGGAGGTAAAGCAAGAATGGGTTCAGGACCGTTGAAGTATCAAAGTGTCAAAGCACTTGATATCATAATGAATAAAAAAGGTTGAAAAAGATAATAAAACATCAAACAAGTTTAATTAATCATGATCAACTATCAGTTAATCACTTCATGAATTCGGCCTTCAGGAGTCTTCCGTTGTTCTACATTGAAAACTCCTGAATGCTGAAATTCCAAAGTATGAACCACATATATAAGAAAATGAACTTGTGGAGCTTCAGAGCTCCGGATCCCCGAAGTACTTATAACATTTTGATTGTTTACTGCAGGAATTTGGCCTTTAGGAGATATCTATCATCCTTCATTCAAAACCCCTGAATGTCGAAGTTCCAAAGTACTTAAGGCTAAAAATATTTAAAAAACATGATTAATTAAAACATAAAATGATTAGTTGGTGATTAGCTACTCTGGGAATTCGGCCTTCAGAATATTTCCATTGTTCTACTATCAAAACCTCTGAATGACGAACCACCTAATTTTTAATTACATTTATAGCTAGATAAAGTTAAAATATTTAGATAAATATCAGGATCGCCAGGTAACAAATTCCATAGATTTTTGAATAATTGTTTTATAAGTATATTAATTTGAAGATTGATAGACGTTAATATTTTTATGAATAAATCATTTCGAACATCAAATAATTATGTTATTTGTAATCAGATATTTTTAGTGATTAAAAGATTATAATTTTTTCTTATCATAGGAAGGTTAATTTCATTTTCTGAGAATCATGGCACCACCAAAAGTAGGGAAGAAGCAGGAATCATCAATTGAGGATTCCAACCCTAACACATATATTTTCTCAGACATTACTTCTCGGATAATAAAAGCTATCAAGTGTTGGAAGCAGGTGCATGACATCTTAGAGCACAAAATCCTTCTCTTCCCCAATGATTCAGTCAAAGAAGAGGACGAAACATTCTCAACCAAGCTCAGACTGATAGCTCAGTCAGAATTGTACAGAATCGTTGTCCGACCAAAGATTATGCCTTACAATGAAATGATAAGCTGGGCCCTGGAGCATATAGACATCTCATCCAGAAGTATCTCCAGTCACCAGAAGACCTCTATTGGCTCCTTTCGACCAAAATACCTACAAGTAATGTATAAACTATCCCCTGAACCTAAATACACTTATAATTCAACTTTTATTCTGGATTTCGAGAGGAGGGAATGCACTCAATATGGTAGAACTAGTTATGACATAATCAAAACCTGGTGGGGTAATCCATCCAAATTCAAAACCAACGCTCATGGAATATATCCCACAACATCTTTAGATGACCACATTTTATACATTTCCATGATGCTCTGCTGGTTATTCGGAAGGAAAAACCCTACACATTTCACAGTGGAATGGGTGTCTATAATCAATGAACTTGCCGAAGGCTATACTTTTAATTGGGAAAAAATGTTGTCAGATAACCTAGCTATGGAGCTTGTCGAGTACAAATCGTTGAATTATAAAGGACAACATGCTCCTTTTTACATGTCCATGTACATCATGGATGCAATCTTCTTTATGACTCCATTTCCCCTCATGAACTGGAGCTAGACCCTGTCTAGTTCTGAGTCCGTACATTTTTATCATTCAAATCTATGGGAGGAAAACTCCACAGATTTATTTTATGAAATCTATCACAATGTAGTGATACCTATTCATGTGGCTATTTACGAACACCCTCCTCCCAGGATTTCAAAACAGATTATGGGGAATTTGGGCGTAATTGTAGATTGGTACATTGAAGAGAACTTCTGCTACATCATAGTATTTTCTTTCTTTGTTTCTCCACATGCCCTTCCAAAATTATTGCCTAATAGATTGGTCTATAGAGAAGTGGCATATCAAATAGTGGCAAGAGGAATTACCAAGGATTTGAGAGAAACACAAAAAAAGGTATGGCCAACCATTCCCATACAAGTTGGCAAGTTCACATTACTTGATTTCGGGCATACGAAGGTTGAGGATTCATCTTTGGAGGACACCAAATTGGTTGATATTGAATTCAAAAGACATGATCCTCATAAGGTGGTTGAGGATCATTTGGCTCATTTCAATATGTAAAGGTACATTCACGAAGATTCCCCTTACGATGATCTTTTCAAAGGAGTCAGAGCTTATGATCAAGTTCAAAATCTACCTCTAGATCAACATTATAGCTTCCTTAATTTTCAAAAACATAGAAAGAACAACCTTCCAACGATTTTACAGGGAGAATCAAAGCCTTTTTGTTCTCATAGGAAATAACACCCATAAATCCCCAACAAGGTATATTTACTGAAAACAAATCTCAAGAAGTATTAAAGAATACAGAGGAGTTATTTAAAGATATAAATGCATCAATTCTATTTAAAGATGATCATAAGTTATTAGCATCTTTTGAGGCCTTCATGAAGCATGGGCATGCTTTCCCTCCTTCACCATCGGCTACTAATTTTATTGTCCCAAGTGTCACAAGTCCAGAGAAGTCCACTGCACTTGTTTCTCCCATTCCCTCACTTACTCCCATAGCTACAAGTTTTGAAGTTCCCAGTTCAGAGGCTATTCATATAAATGAACTCATGCCTATCCTTCCTGATGATATGCCTCCATCAAGTTTCTTTTTCAATAAGGAACTAAAATCCATCATAAGAAGAGAATCTCAACAGAAGGAAGGAGTAATCTCCAAGAGACACAAAATAGTATATGATAGACATGGACAAAACAATCCTGAATTTTCCAAAGAGGTTGCAGATTCATTAGGATCCTTCGCCACCACCAACCAATGGTCAGTGGATAATATTACAAAGAAATTGCAACAAAAGTTTGCCCTGGTTGAGCAATTGAAAAATGAGATGCAACACATAGAACTGAATACTCGAAGTAAAATGAATTACGATATCAAGCAAATCAGATTGGGTTATCAACATTAGATGAAGCAACTACAGGAGAAACTGGAGGTGAGTGTCAAAATTTACATGCTAGCAATTCTATGCTTATTCAGCGAGATAGTTCAATAGAAAAATTGCAGGCCCGAATAGTTGCACTAGAGAACACAAGAATAGATAAGGCTGAATTCAAAAATATAATAAAGGGATCAACAATTCTCTGAAGAATATTTATGACAAAGAAAAGGAAGCGTATATGGCCAGATCCAAATTCTAGGAATTTATTGTATGGAGACAGAAAGTGAATATTTCTGGTTTCACCCCTTTTTCATAGTATGAACGGGTGAAAGGGGAAATGGCTTTAAAAATTTGGGAGACAAACCTTGAAGAAAGAAAGAAGCTAGCCAGGGAGGCTAAGGAGGCTTGTCTCAATACCCTTGCTATTGTAGAGTCAGAATTGGTTGAGTTCAATGGCAATGCCATCCCCGATACACTTGCAGTCCTTTGAAATTTTCGATAATCTCCAGTATAGTCCTCAAATTTCTTCTCCTAGACTTTCAATGGCTGGTGTTGGAGGTGCCGAAGTTGGTGGGGCTGGTGGACATGGAAATATACCAATACCTCCTCCAAGAATTTTTACGAAAGTCGCTGCTAGGTATTATCCCTTAGCTCTTCCTTCTCTCTTACATGATTTACTTGATAATTACATGAAGATCCTACCTAAATTCACAAGTGAAGGGTATTTTATAGCCACAAAGCATATATCCTTTTTTGACCAATTTGTTGATATTCTTGGCATTGAACATGAAGATGTTTATATGAGGCTGTTAGTACAAAATTTTGAAGGACATTTTAAAATTTGGTTTAGAGGTCTCCCTGTGGAATCCATACCATCATATAATTATTTAGAAACTTCTTTCTTAAGACAATGGGGTGAGAAAAAGGATCACCTATATTATTTAAATGAATTCAGAGCTTTAAGAAAGAAAACCTCTGAAAGTGTTTTAGAGTTTATATAAATATTCAACAAACTTTATAAAAAAATCCCAATTGAAGTTAAACCTTCACAGCCAACTACAAAAGTTACTTTTGGAGGGGCCTTTGATTTTGATTTCACTTTAGTTTTAAGAGAAAGGAGAGCCACAACTTTAGCTGGAATGCAAGACAATGCTATTCAAATTGAATTAAATATGATGGCCTCGGGAAAGTTAAAAAAAAAATTAGAGATGGGAACAAGAGAACCTAGTCGGTTTAGAGAACAAGCAGGGCCCTCCGTCTCTGGAAAAAACATTTCAGAGGAAAAAATGGATGAAATGGCTAAAATTATAGAAGATTTATATAACAAAATTTCCAGGATGGAAATGGAAAAATCCAAACTTGATCCATACATTAGAAATCAATTCAGAATAAATCCTAACACAAATCCTCAGATTCAACAAAAGCAAATCAAGAACGAGGATCAGAAGATTCAATATCCCTTTAACATTGAAAATATCATATAGGGAGATGAGGTTCAAGATTATGATGAATTAGAGGAAGATCTAAAAAATCT
>JZKD02S1706330.1:99799-111369 GCA_000966675.3 Picea glauca
GAAAACCCAAAAAACCACCTTATATGGGAGGACCATCTAGTTTTTTCATCTCGCCACAACCTGGATATGGTCCTACTAGTGTTCCCATGCAATATGGTTATCACCAATATGAAAAACCTAACCAACAACTATCATTCTTGGCTATGTTATATCTACCATATATGTTGCATTTAATAGACAATCCCATCCTTCATGCCCCATTTTGGTCAGCCATCCCTGCCAAATTACTGTCTGACATTCAGAAATTCGATGGAAAACTCAGGGAAGATCCTAACAATCATGTTATGACTTTCCACTTATGGTGTTATTCCAACTCACTGATGGATGATTCCATTTGTCTTAGACGTTTTCAGAGAACACTTACAGGTGCAACAACAAAATGGTACATTGAACTGCCGTGTAACTAATTTTTCGACTTTAACTCTCTTTCCATGGCTTTCTCGACATATTTTTAGTTGCCTATATGGTGCGAGACTAGTACATAAATTTTGAACTGTCTCTGACAATGTTCTTCTATTGACATCTCTAATTATATTCATGAGTGGATATGATGGAGATGATTGATTAAAGCTCCAAATCCTCGTGGATTGGCTTACAAAGTCGCTTTTGCCTCCTATCGCCCACGATGTTGCTATGGGAAACATAGTTACTGAGGAGTAGGCCATCAGTCATGCAGAATATTTGGACTTGGTTTATTCCCAGTCTGGCACACTTTACGATATGATCCCTAATGCTCCTCGTCCATCGAATTATCTATGAAGACCTGCTCCAGAATCTACTTCCATTCCAAACACCACAACTACTTCCGCTCTTGCTCAAAACTCTAAGGTGAATGTAGTCCAATCCACTTCATCTCAGCAACCAAGAGGTCAGAAGAAAAACAAGGAAATATTCAAGAAACCTTCTAACGAGCAGGACAATCCTAAGTCTTCTGATACTCAACCGAAAAGGAAACCTAAATATCCTTGTATTATTTGTGAGGTATACCACTACAAGAAATACTTCCCTCATCATGAGGCTGTCACTAAATATCTGAAGGATACCTTCCCAACCAATTTTTCAGCAATGTATCATTGCAAAAACCCTATCCCTCTGTAAGGAGGTGACCCAGGTCATTCCCAGCATGGGGATGCTTCCACAAGTGCCTCTGAGGTTTACATGTTTAAGATAGTTAATGTCACAACTCGTGCAAATACCTATGAAACTTCTGTAGATGATAAGACTAAAGGGAAGGATGTTGACCAACCTTATATAGAATTGGAGAGGCCTTAACCACTTGAGATATCCTTGGGGAAGTTGAGGAAATGCCTCCTTCAATTGAGGATCTACCCTAAGATCATGGCTGGACTGGGGATTCGAATCCAACTGCCTTCCAAGAATGAAAGGATCCTTCCCCCATTCATCTAAACAACTTAACTACTGCCTAGAATAGGCAGCGCTCCCTCAAAAGGGTCATCAGAGCACTGTAGCGCTCCCTAGTAGGCTTAAGGGGAGTGCCAACACTCCTAAAATCAATAGAGCTCCTCCAGAAGGGCCAGAGAATCTTTATAACGCTCCCAGACAGTGTAAGGGGGAGCGCCATCACTCCCAGAAGAGGTATAGGGGAGCGCTCTCCTCCAAAAACTCAGTTTTTGGGGTGCTTTCAGATGGCAAAAGGTTTATAAGCCTACTGACTCATTTCTTCTCTTCCAAATCAAATGTTTGAGGTGTTTCAAGTGTCCTTCTCATGTCGTTACAGGCACGACATAGGAATCATGGCAGTATGCTTCCCTGACACTTGCGACACTTGTGAGAAAAATGTGACACTTGCGACCTTTGTAATGACGACACTTGCGACACTATCAAAGTGAGTATTTTTTATGTGTAATAGATTTCCCCCCAAAGAATGAAGTTAGAAGATGAGAATTGATAATTGAAATGATTTTTAGAGTTTCAAGCAAGGGTATAGATGTAGAGAACCTGACAGAAGCTACACACAAACATCCAACAAATATTATGACATGTTTCAAACCCAAGGAAGGCATACCTATGCTTGGGTGATCAAGACTTGCAAGATATGGCCGCCATAAAATACACTACGGATCCATAATTGTATTGATAAAAAGGTATAGCCATTGAAAATACACTATGGATCTATACTCTGATGACCTGAACTGATCATAGCCACGAAGAATACACAGTGGATCTATGAGATGACAAGACATAGCCATGACCAATACAAAGTGGATCTATGTGACAATATATGTGCCATTGTTCAAGAGAAACTCCTTCACAACCTGGGCAAAGTACATATCAAAGTGATGACTCAACCCAGGGTCTTCTTACCGATCTCGACATAGTACAAATCTAACCATGTGAATAAATTTCCTGATGTCGAACATGGCAGAAACCACTTGATTACCGGTCAATGATGTAGACCGCTAACAAGCGCGAGGGAGATCATCATTAATGTCAATGATTCCCAAGGTACCCTAGTACATTCCAATGAATGTGAATGGATGAGCTGGAGTCGAACATCCATGGAATCATCCGATCAGAGGTCAATGAAGTAAACCTGTTGTCGGATGTGAGGAGGCCTGCCATTGAAGCATGCAGGTCCCAAAGTACTAACTGGTTTCTAAGTCTAATTCCTGGATAATGTTTTGAATTCGACAGGAATAGCCTCATCAAAGGAGGGACTTGATGTATCCCCCATGAACAACATGAAACAGACACATAGATGTAATTGGTAGATCAAATGAACATGGACTGACATGGGTATTGAGAAAAGATATTTGTGATGGCTGACTCTCGAGGAAGATACTTCCCTTGAACACTGAGGCACGACAATAGAAACAAGACATGGAACAAAACTTGATGATGCAGTGGATGTTGTGACTTACGTCAGGTGACCCAAATAAGTGGAATAAACTCAAAGGATTGGCTCAGTGCAGAGGGTCAGTGGATTATAATGCGTGCAAAGGATTGGTTCAGTTTCTGTTGAAGGAAAATCTCCCTGCGGACAGGTAGATCTCCTCAAAGAGATAGACTCTTAACTCTAAGACATAAAGTGATTATCATGGTCACTGACTTCCTTTTAGATCTAGGTGGACTAATGTGTGAGAAGGAAGGAGAAAAGAAGTACCTTTTACCAGTGTTTGTCCCTGCACGCTCCGAGTTGAGCTCCAATCTTTCGCTCTTCGATAAGCCCTGTAGACAAACAAAGTACGACCACTTCCTACTCTATCAAGATTAGTTCGAAATAGGTCTATCTACTTAAAGAGACAAATTCATGTGATATTGAACACGAATTAGAAATAAACAGGCCAAGCAAATTATATTAATGAGGACAAAAGATTGCTTACAGCCGTAGATGAATTGCAGCAGTTTCACCAAGTCCTCCATGTCTAACCCTTGCTCAAAAGTTTCACTATCCGAATAATGATAGCTTCACTTATTGATCCCTATGAGATCGTAGGTCTCTTTCTTACAAAATATCTCTATTCAAGCACCACTTATAAGATCATAAGTTTGGTGTGATTCTCCCTTTTCCTAGTCCTCTTTCACCATTAGAAAGCTTTCTTATATAGCCTTGGAGAGGCTTTAACCACTTGAGATATCCTTGGGGAAGTTGAGGATTTTCCTCATTCAGTTAGAGATCTACCCTAAGATCATGGCTTGATTGAGGATTCAAATTAAACTGCCTTCCAAGAATGAAAGGATCCTTCCCCCATTCATCTCAACAACTTAACTACTGCTCAGAATAGCCAACGCTCCCTCAAAAGGGCCATCAAAGCATTGTAGCACTCCCCAATAGGCTTAAGGGGGGTGCCATCACTCCTAAAGAAACCAGTTCTCCCTCAAAAGGGCCAAAAGAGCTTTATAACGCTCCCAGACAGTGTAAGGGGGAGCGCTAGCACTCCCAGAAGAGGTATAGGGGAGCACTCTCCTCCAAAACTTAGTTTTTTGAGTGTTTTCAGATGGAAAAAGGTTCATGAGCCCAATTAACGTTTCCTCCTCTTCCAAATCAAGTGTTTGAGGTGTTTCACGTGTCCTTCTCATGTCGTTATAGGCACAACATAGGCATCATGACAGTATGCTTTCTTTAACACTTGCGACACTTGTGAGCAAAGTGCGACACTTGTGACCTTTGTAATGACGACACTTGCGACACTATCAAAGTGAGTATTTTTGATGTGTAATAGATTTCCCCCAAAATTATGAAGTTAGAAGATGAGAACTAATAACTGAAATTCTTTGTAGACTTTCAAGCAAGGGTATAGACACAGAGAACCTGACAGAAGTTGCACAAAAACATCCAACAAATATTATGACATGTTTCAAACCCAAGGCAGGCATACCTATGCTTGGGTGATCAAGACTTGCAAGATATGGCCACCATAAAATACACTGCGGATCCATAATTGTATTGATAAAAAGGTATAGCCACTGAGGATACAGTGTGGATCTATACTTTGATGACCTGAACTGATCATAGCCACTAAGAATACACAGTGGATCTACGAGATGACAAGACATAGCCACGACCAATACAAAGTGGATCTATGTGACAGTATATGTGTCATTGTTCAAGAGAAACTCCATCACAACCTGGGCAAAGTACATATCAAAGTGATCACTCAACCCAGGATCTTCTTACGGATCTTGATGTAGTACGAATCTAACCATGTGAATAGATGTCCTGATGTCGAACATGGCAGAAACCACTTGATTACCGATCAATGATGTAAATTGTTAACAAGCGCGAAGGAAGTCACCATTAATGTCAATGATTCCCAAGGTACTTTAGTACATTCCAATGAATGTGAATGGATGAGCTGGAGTCGAATATCCGTGGAATCATCCAATAAGAGGTCAATGATGTAAACTTGCTTTAGAACGTGAGGAGGCCTGCCATTGAGGCATGCAGGTCCCAAAGTACTATCTGGTTTCTAAGTCTAATTCCTGGATAATGTGTTGAAGTCGACAAAAATAGGCTCGTCAAAGGAGGGCCTTGATGTATCCCCCATCAACGACATGAAATGAACACAAAGATGTAATAGGTAGATCAAATGAACATGGACTGACATGGGTATTGAGACAAGATATTTGTGATGGCTGACTCTCGAGGCAGATACTTCCCTTGAACACTAAGGCACGACAACAGAAACATGACATGGACCAAAAATTGATGATGCAGTGGATGTTGTGACTTACGTTAGGTGACCCAGAGGAGTGAAAGAAACTCAAAGGATTGGCTCAGTGCAGAGGTTCAACGGATTAAAATGTGTGCAAAGACAAAGTGTCATGTTCAAGGGTGACTCTAAGAGTTACTTGGTAATGCTCTCACAAAACTGCTTGGCTTGCTTCTTTCAGTTTTTCCCCCATCCAGATAGATGAGTACCTCTTTTTAATTTAACGAGCTCGAGGAGCATAACACATTCTCGATAAAACTCACCTTCGGTAAGTTCCTCTCCCTTAGTTTAATGAACTGGAAGAAGTAAGTGTTTGATCCCGTATGGGCCTGTCGATGTTTTGTTTAGCGAGTCCAAAGACAGAAAAATCGAAGGTTTTTCATGACTATAGAGTCTGGAAAAACACTTAAAAGAGAACTCTCTCAGTTCCTTTTTCGTAAAGTAGTCCGACGAGACCGAAAAAGAGATAAACTATCGCTCAACAAACATTTTCTTCAAACACTTTAATGAGCGTGAAAAGAACAAGATCACTCGGTAATATTTTAATGTTTAGAGAGTCTGAAAAGAACTTAAAGATGACTCCAATGTTGTCCTTTTTCATAATGTTAGTCTTGCGAGGCCGAAAAAGAGATAAATTATCACTCGAAAGACACCCTTTCGAACCTTTTAATGAGTGTGAAAGGAAGCAAGATCACTCGGAAATCTTGTCATGTTTAGAGAGTTTGAAAAGAGCTTAAAGGAGACTCCATGGGGTTCCTCTTTCATGTATCCATACAAGTCTGAAAAAGAGATAAAAGTCTACCAGGATGCATTCTCATGTATTTACGAGCACGAGAAAGAACAAAGACTAATCTCGGTATGCCCCCAACATGAAAGCTAGTGTCTTAACTCCAGAAAGATCATCAAAGGCTGGAGACATGCCCTCCAAGCTTTGATTCATTGACCAGCTTTGAGGTCGTCACCAATTTCTCTAGTATATGAGAAAAAAGAGAGAAGTGGATGAAAAGAAGGTTCAAGAGAGGTCACTGTTTCATTTTTTAACGAGCTTGACACAGGAAAAGAACTATGCTCAAGATCTCTGTTTCATTTTTTAACGAGCTTGCCACAGAGAAGAGAAACTATGCTCATGGTTTCTTGAGCATGGCTTTCAAGAGGATAATGCTCTAGAAGGGTACCATGTCAAAGGACAAAACTCGGTCATGGATTCCAAGAGATCTTCGCCGGATGGAAGAGAATCACTCTGGAAGGAACACATGTCGAGGGTCATGACAGGGGTAAGGAGATCAGGCTCAAATAACCCTACTGAAGATATCACCATGTCAACTACCGAATCCAAATCATCAGAAGTTGAGGTCATGGGAGAAAACGCCACATAATTGACATGCGGCAGGGGCGATACTGTCTGCATATAAGAACCACTTAGGGAGGTAACCCAGTCGGGGCCGATGAATGAAAGTTGATCAATAGTCACAATTCTTCCATTGTGAGGGAAATATATCACACGGAAAAGAGTGGATACAATAGCTTTCATGGCATAGATATAATCCCGCCCAAGAAGTAAAGAGAAATCCAAGGGGTCACAAACTACCATGACATCAATAAAGACAATTTTCCCTCCCAAAGTTACAGGAAACTAAGGAAGGATCCCTAAAGGTTGACTAGTTCTTTTGTTAAAAGCTAACATATTCTGTGTAACCAGTGCAAGCTGCGGACAACCCAAAGCATACCAAGCAACAGAAGACAAAATACTAATGGACGCACCTTCATCTATCAGTGTTTGAGGAATGTCCCGAACATGAACCTATACTGTAATCTGGAAAGGAATGTGAGAGGGAAGACGAGGTTCAGTTAGTGCACCCCAATCAAAAAGGATGGCTTCAGTACTTGGAGGGGGTTTCACAGGAGAAGGAGGAATGCCCCCCTGCACGGTAGAGTCTGTATTAACGAGAAAAACATGGGCAGTATTGGGTTTACTCTTTAGAAGGGGAGTAGGATCGACCGATGATTGGATCAGATGAACCAATAGTGGACTTGGATAAACCACTTTAGCACTCTCCAGAGGAAGAGTGGGACTCACCGAGGAAGGGACTAGATCAGTCACTTTGACATTCCTCGATGGAGGAATGGGATCGACCGATGGCAAAACTAGCTCGACCACTTTGGAACTCTTCAGAGGAAGAGTGGGACTAACCGAGGAATGGATTGGATCAATCACTTTGGCATTCCTCAACAGAGGAATGGGATCGACTGATGGCGAAACTGGATCGACCACTTGAGTTTCAATCTTCAAGGGAAGAATGGGGTCGACGGGTGGAAAAAGATTGACCGCTTTGGTGTCACTCTCTAACGGGAGAGTGGGATCGATCGAGGATGAAAACAGATTGCCCACTTTGGTGTCACTCTTTTGATGAAGAGTGGGGCTGATTGATGACGAACTGGATCAACTACTTGGGCTCGTAGTTCAATCGAGGAGGAAACTAGATTGACCACCTGATCAACCGGACTGACTGGGGATGGAACCAGATTGACCAGTCCATCAACCAATGATGGGTCGGAGGAAATCTTATGATAATCTTTTGGAAGTTGAAGTTTTTCCAAAAGAGAAAAGCCTCGTCCATACGAGGACAAAGGTGAGTGTAATGATCACCTTTACACAACATGCAAGGGAACTTGACAGTTTTCTTCTTCTGACCAAACTGAACATCACTAGTTGACGGGGTATCATCGACATGACTAACAGAGGCCGATGACGTGGAGGACCACATTTTTAAGACCTGGATAAGACCGGGGAAATCCCTCAGAAAGTGGTCACCCTTACAAAGGCTGCAAGGGAATTTGGGTTTTGGATTCTTCCTTTTAATCTTGTTGACCTCATCAACACTCCCAATACTATTAATAGTAACTGGTTTCTTAGAGCCAACATCTGATGTTGTTGGGGCCTTTTTCCTTTTCGGGTTCTTCTTCTTCTTCTCTTTCCGTTTCTTCTTCTTCTGATCAACCTGGCTACTTCCTTTAGAGATTTCACTAGGCGAAGAAGGAGAAATGGAAGGAGACTTGATGGATGAAGAAGGCAAAAATTTGACATGAGGTTGATGTGTGGGTGGTGTATTGACATCCAAAGTATTAGGTGCAACTGAAACATTGGAAGGATTCGGGATCACCGGAATGGGGAACAGCCAAACTGGTAATCCAATGGTGAGTCCTGGAAGACTCAGTGTGGCAACATATGGAGGACCAAAGTTTCCAAATGAAGGAAAGGTATAAGGTTCCCCAGAAGAATGGGTTCCTCCATTGGTACTCTCAGGATTCGATGCCATTAACACTAACTCGACCTAAGGTCCACTAAGTAAAACAAACAACACACGCTACGAATCTGAGAAGCAATCAATCAAACAAACCTTCCTACAATGAAACCACTAGTTGGTGATGAAATCCAACATTGCGAGATCAAAATAGGAAGGGGAGAGGATAGAGTGGGTGGATCAGTTACGTTGGTGACCTGCTTAATGGACTTATGACTTGGTGCAAGATTCCATGCAATAATTTTGGATTTACCCTCCAAGGAGCTCGAGTGAGTTTGACCAACGTCTGTTCCAGGTACAGTGAAACTTCCCTTCACCGTCACCTTGTGTGAGACCCTAAAGATTGTGGATACTAAGGTTACCAATTCATAGTCAGCCCCTGGGCAGGTACAGTCGACAGTCCAATTGGAACATATGGGCAGGATAACAAGTCCGAAATCAACTTGAAAGGCTCCCACACATAATCATGGGTATACCTTCCAGTGACCCCCAATATACAATCCGACCACTACAAATAGTTGGGTCACAGAGGGATAATCTCCGTAACTCACCCAAATGCGACCTCATGCGTAACCCCTGTGTGAGAGGGGGATCCCAGCAAGCCAATACGACAACTGGATTTAACTCTCCCTACCTCAAGATACTAAGTTTGTTCGATAGCTTTGGAAAGTTATCCTTTCAACCTATTCCAAAGCCCTACACCTTAAACTAATGTAGGATTGCTAACAAAGATGTAAAAATTCTGATAAATTTTAGTTAAGCGTTGATTTTAATGGCTGTTGTTTACTCAGAGGGTGTACGAAAGTGAAACTGATGGAATGATGACTCAATTCCCACAAATATGCATGAAATATGATAAGCAATTGTTTCTTTTCAATGAATACCTATTTAAGGGAAAGAGGAAGAGTCATTTTCACTATCAAACACTTGATAAGGAATGCCCTCAATCAATTTCAGAAATGCAAACTAATCACTAAGATGTACTTTTGTCGTTTGTATGCAAATTATAATCAATTCAATGCAAAATCTCTCCTGCCAACTACCCTTTCAGATCAAGGAGATTCAGACAAGAAAACACATAGTTCGCACAAACAACACACCCTTTTGCAATCAAACAAGAGAAAGAAAATAAAAAACACAAAAGGAAGGAGAAAGAGATTGGATCAGATGACCTCAAAGAACCAAATAAGAAGAGTTATAGACTTCTGATGTCCTTACTAGAGTTCTCTCTTAGTCGGATAGGAGAGAAGAAAGAAGTGGATCGATTTCAAGCTCTTAATAGCAAAAACTAAAAAATAATGAAGAAGGGCATAAAATATGAACAAAAAGGTGTTTACTTCTCAGGAGGAAGCATGTCAAAGGTCAAAAGAAGAATCATGAATCACAAAGCAGCTCAGCAAGTGAAGAAACAGGGTCTGGACCTCCAAAAATTGCAATTTTGGAAGAGATTTTGGGCAAAAAAGGGCTGGCGCTCGGGTATAAAGGCCACCAGAGCGTTATAAATATCTTTCTAACACTTCTAGGGAGTGTTGGTACTCTGTTAACATGGGCAGGGGGGCGCCAGGATCAAAAAACTCATAAAAAAGTCCAAAAACCCAAAATTTTGATCAAATTTTGACAGGTAAGCTGAGTGTGATGTGGTAAAGAGTCAATCAGCAAGTGCAATCAGATATGAAGGGGTGAACAATGTCTAAGAACACAAAGGGTAAGACAAGGCCTATGAGGAAAAACAAAACTAAGAAAGTTCTGATTCCTCCCCAGTGGAGTCGCCAGTTTCTGTTGAAGGAAAATCTCCCTGCGGACAGGTAGATCTCCTCAAAGAGATAGACTCTTAACTCTAAGACAGAAAGTGCTTATCATGGTCACTGAATTCCTTTTAGATTTAGTTGGACTAGTATGTGAGGAGGAAGGAGAAAATAAGTACCTTTTACCGGTGTTTTTCCCTGCACGCTCCGAGTTGAGCTCCAATCTTTCACTCCTCGATGGATCTTGTAGACAAACAAAGTACGACCACTTCCTACTCTATCAAGATTTGTCTGAAATATATCTATCTACTAAGGAGACAAATTCATGTGAGATTGAACATGAATTAGAAAGAAACAGGCCAAGTAAATTATCTTAATGAGGACAAAACATTGCTTACAGCCATAGGTGAATTGCAGCAGTTTCGTCAAGTCCTCCTTGTCTACCCCTTGCTCAAAAGATCCATGATCCAAATGATGATAGATTCACTGATTTCTCCCTATGAGATCATAGGTCTCTTGCCTCCAAAATATCTATGTTCCAGCACCACTTATAATATCATAAGTTTGGTGTGATTCTCCCTTTCCAGTCCTCTTTCACCATTAGAAATCTTGCTTATATAGCCTTGGAGAGGCCTTAACCACTTGAGATATCCTTGGGGAAGTTGAGGATTTTCCTCCTTCAGTTGAGGATCTGCCCTAAGATTATGGCTGGACTGGGGATTTGAATCCAACTGCCTTCCAAGAATGAAAGGATCCTTCCCCCATTCATCTCAACAACTTAACTACTGCCCATAATAGGCAACGCTCCCTCAAAAGGGTCATCAGAGCGCTGTAGCGCTCCCTAGTAGGCTTAAGGGGAGCACCAACACTCCTAAAATCAATAGTGCTCCTTCAGAAGGGCCAAAGAATCTTTATAACGCTCCCAGACAGTGTAAGGGGGAGCACCAACACTCCCAGAAGAGGTATAGGGGAGCGCTCCCCTCCAAAAACTCAGTTTTTGGGGTGCTTTCAAATGGCAAAAGGTTTATAAGCCTGCTGACTCATTTCTTCTCTTCCAAATCAAATGTTTGAGGTGTTTCAAGTTTCCTTCTCATGTCGTTATAGTCACGACATAGGCATCATGGCAGTATTCTTCCCTGACACTTGTGACACTTGTGAGCAAAATGCGACACTTGCGACCTTTGTAATGACGACACTTGCGACACTATCAAAGTGAGTATTTTTTATGTGTAATAGAGTCTCCCACCACTTAGCATTCCAAATTCAATTTTTGGTTGGTGTAAAGAACATCCATCGTACTGTTTTGGATGAGGGATCTTCGACTTCTGTCATGTCTTTTCCTTGTTGGA
>JZKD02S1706330.1:111379-128461 GCA_000966675.3 Picea glauca
CATTGCCAATGCCAATGCATGCCATACCATACCATACCATTGCCAATGCATACCATACAATGACAAGGAAATGCATACCATTTCCATTTCCAATGCATACCATACCATACCATCCCATGTAAGGCAAGGAAATACATACCATACCATGCCATACTATGTTGTTGCCAATGCATACCATACCATACCATACCATACAAGCCAATGGAAAGGAATACCATACAATACTGTACCATACCATACCATACCTTGCAAGGAAACGACAAGGCATACCATACCATACCATACCATACAATGCAATGGCAAGGAAAGACACACCATACCATACCATACTATACCATACAATGGTAACACAAGGCATATCATACAATACCATACCATACCATATCATACCATGCAAGGCAAGGAAAGGCAAGGCATACCATACCATACCATACCATGGCAAGGAAAGGCAAGGCATGCCATACCATACCATACCATACCATGGCAAGGAAAGGTATACCATACCATACCATGGCAAGGCAAGGTATGACAAGTCCTACATGGAATAGCATGGTAAGCAAAGGCAATGCATGGCATGGCATGTCATGGTAAGGAAATGCATGGAAATGCATGGTAAGGAAAGGGAATGTCATGGCATGGCTTGGTAACGCATGGCAATGGCATTGCTTGACAGAGATAGCAATGTTGTCTTGAATATTCTATGGCTTAATGTCTTGAATATTCTAGGGTTGTTATGTGTCGTCTTGCATTTCAAAAAGCATTTGTTATCTAAACCATGGTTTAGGCTTGCATTTTCATCCTCCTTTAATTTAATTATTACTTGTATTAAGGATTGTTATATTTATTTTGTTGTAACTTAGTTAATATCATTTATTGGTTTGGTGAGGCATGGCAATGATATGGCATGAAAATGGAAAGTTATATTTATTTTTATATAGGTTAAAATGGGAAACTACATGACAAGGCATGGGAAGCCACATTAAAATGACATGGCATGGCATGGCTAGGAAAGGCATGGAAATGACATGGCATGGCTAGGAAAGGCATGGAAATGACATGGCATGGCAATGATATGGAAATGACATGGCAATGGAATGGCATGGAAATGGCATGCCATGGCATGTCTTGGCAAGGCATAACATTGGCATGGAAATGGCATGATATGGCAAGGCATGGAAATGGAATGGCATGGCATGGCTTGGTAAGGCATGGCATGGAAAGGTTTGACAATGACATGGAAATGGCAATGGCATGCAATGGCATGACTTGGCAAGGAATGACAATGACATGACAATGGCATGTCATGGAATCAACAAGTTTATGGGATTGGGTTTTGGAANTTGACAATGACATGGAAATGGCAATGGCATGACTTGGCAAGGAATGACAATGACATGACAATGGCATGTCATGGAATCAACAAGTTTATGGGATTGGGTTTTGGAAGGTCCTTTGTCTTCGTGTGTGCTCTAACCCAAAAATTGGGTAGGAATGTGCAATAAAATCTCATAGATGGTGAAGGGAAAAGAATAATGGTTTCAAGTCTCCCTGGAGGAATTTTGGTAGAATAGTATTACTTTATATAGTGTGTCATGAAATGTAACCTCAAAACCTTTATTTGTAGGTGGAAAATGATACCCATTCCTATATATAGTTTCCATTTGAACTCTCTCATTCTATTGATCAAAATCAATAAGTTTAGTGGGCATCATGGAAGACAGAATAAATGTTATTAATAATTGATGGGTTTAACAAAATTTACATATACCCACTACACAATCTAAACAAACATGTGCATTAATGAGTCCTTGACTAGTATTTTTTGCATTTATGAAGGGTTACACATAAATCAAATGATTTTATATATGTCATGCATAGAAAGAGGGGAATAATGTGTGTGCCCTAGAAAATAACATTGAGCTGAAATTGTTAAGCGATTTACAATTATGTAGAAGATAAATGAGAAAATCTATTTCTATAATAAATTATTGTAATATGCCATTTTTAAGGTCACAATATTTTCAAGTGACCACTATTTGAGTGTGGGTTGTCATTGGATTTAGATGGAGATAATTCAAGAGGTAGTCCATATTGTTGGTTGTGTGTTAGAATATGGATGTCCACAACATTCATGCAAATAATTCAGAATGAATGATCTATTGATGATGTAGATATACATGGTTGATTAGCAATCAATGCTACTTGAGAACCATTAATTGTTTATGAATTTAGCACTTAGCAATATTTTCCACCATAATAGATTCCTTAATGCGTAATGCAGGTATTTATAATAACTTTAGAAACAAATCAAAAGATTAATACACATAAAATTCATACACTTTGAAATTCATATATTCATCAACATTAAATGTCGAAACAATCATCTAAATTGTACATTTTTTACAAAATGGTTGTTGTTGCCTAGTATACAAAGTGACAGCAAGTTCCCTAACATAAAAAATATCTATATCATGGCCTAGCTACAAAATGCTAATATTTGGTCAATCATTAACCATTTCCACCCTTGCCACCCTCAGGAGCATCTTGGAAATCTATCTTTCTTATGTTGCTAGAGGATGCACCTCGAGAGGTTCTAGGCTTGGGTGTACTTCGACATTCTGGAGATTGAACAAAGAATAAATAGTGTTATAAGTTTTTTTCATCAATGAATTAATAGACTTACAAATTGATACTTTGTAATTTAACCTAAGACAACTCACCGCATATGAAACTATCAATCATGAGGGTGTTACCCTCCTCCGTGACCCTTATCTCTCTGTAATGCCACCCTACATTAGTTGCAAGGATCAAGTCAAGAAAATTAAAAAACATATAAGTAGAAACAAATTCATGAAATGTAAAAAATTATCATCAATGAATTATTTCACCATGAACATCTCAGACGTCGATGGAGATTCACGAGAAAATGGAGCACTAGGTTGTAAAACCTGCTCCGAGACAACCTCTACTATGGTAGTCTCTCTCAATGGGGCCAAAAGTGGTGGTGGGGGTGGGTGGAAAACAAATGGGTTGTGATGGACCTTCACATTCTCTACAAGTGATTCCAACACCCTAGGCATGGAGAAAGGAAACCCAAAAGAAATGCTCAGGTTCCCAGGGGGTGCAATACTACTATACCTAGAAATTATATTAGTGGCCTGCATAAATATGAATAAAATTCAACTATTAGTACCAAATAGTAAAATTCAAAAACATAAACACAAACAATTTGAGAATTATATGATAGTTAACTTTACACATGATACCTGTGATGCGGGTGACTTGTCCATCCCAGATGGACAATCCCCAGCATGGCCTGATGCCAAATCCTATAGAAACAAGAGAACATATAACAAATTTGAGGATGTCATAAAATAAAGAAATGACTCTGTTGAATCTATCAAATGTGATACATATCTGTGTGTACGGTCCACCCAATAAACATGTTGTCTCTACTGCTGCATTAATGGTGGGGCTAGGCACTAATGCATCTATAGGCTTAGAGGGTCTTCTGCTGGAACAAAACAACTACACAAAAAAATACAATGAAATATCGATATAAATACACAAAATACAAAACAAATATATAACGATGAAGAACATAGAGAGGGTTAATATACTAACCTCCTACATGAAGCTATATTGTCCACTGGGCTCTATGGGCCCATAGAATGTCTACCCATAGCTCGAGCATCTGTGAGTTTCACATGGATGGTTTCTATGTCCATGTGCCCTCTCCTCACTATACTCTCATGTGCATGCTGACTCTCCAACTCCTCTATTAATGTCACTGGTAGGCACCTTCTGTTGAGATAGTGCAACAAAGATGTTGTGTTACACTAGGCTATGATTCAATGATGAGATGGCTAGTTGCACATGTTGCAATTTCTTTGCAATATGAGGATGTTGGGTAGGAGGGTCAGGCCTTCTCCTATGGGGATGAGGACCTAACATGGGGTCACATCTGACATGCTCTTGGTTCCATGCGGACCCTCGACCCACCCCATGGAAGTCACCAATGTTAAAGTAGTTGACATGCTTACCCATAATAAACTCAACCCATAATTTCCTTAGAAAATATAAGGGCATTTCAATGTTATTGCAGGGAGGTTTATCAAAAACCATGTACCACCTATCCATCTAGTTTTGACAAATCTGGGGATGGATGCACCAGTCAATGGAGATGTGTTTCCTGGTCAATGGTAGTTCTTGTCCATTTCTAGGATCCCTAAAAATAGACAATATTTGTTGTTTTAAAATGACTAGCTCTTTGACTTGGTCAATTTCATAGTACTCATACATATGTGCCCTATAATAAAAAATAGAGGTCAATTTCCCTTGGGAAATTGCAATGGATTGCACAATGATATCTAAAGAAGTGTCCAAGGAGAATCTGCTAGGCTCTCTAGTCTCCCTTAATTGTTCCTCAAGGGTTCGTAATATAACCAACCCCTCATCAATTTCATTGTTTAAATTGTGTGGTGGTGGTGGGTTGGGGTTTTGATCTTCTTGGTTATATTCTAACTGGTTTAAATTGTCTTGGGGTTCTATTTTATTATGTATGTTTCAATTTAAAATCCATGGCATGTAAATTAGGTTCCTTTTTTATTTAAAATACAAAATTACAATTTTATTTATTTATTTAGATTATTGGGAGAAAAATAATAAATTGGAATGACTAAATTGAATTAAAATTAAGAAAAATGTAAAATACCTCGACACGGTGGCCCCCTCCTCCCTTTATTCCTCCTCTCTAGCTCCACTATATTTTCCCAATGAGAGAAACGCGAGCGTGATTTGTGCATAATAGGCACAAATCGCGCTTGGGCCCTTTAAATATTTGTATCAGTAAGAATGTGCGCACATTCTTAGGACCACACACATGTTTTTAAGATTGCGCACACATTCTTAATACCACACACACGTTCTTAGGATTGTGCATACAGTTTTTCCACTAAACCTATGTGGCAATCCACATGGAGGTTCAACCACATCCAAACTTATAGGTATAGGAACGTGTGCGTGTTCCTAAGAATGCGCATGCATTCCTGCAAGTGCACTTTCTTAATTAATCCCTTGCCACTTTTTCGGCCATGAACTTATTGCACTCACCCTAATATTATATAATTATTTTGAAATTGAAATTTAATGTGGGTATAAAGATGACATTTAAGAAAGTGTTTTTTTTTCCACTTTCTTAGTATAGATAACTTTTTTCATCTCATAATATTTTAGGAATTATCCAACCTAGAATTTCAGTGTGAAACTGGTGATAATTCATTTTTATTTTAATCGAGTGTTTTAGTATGGAACTCATGAGAATTCATTCTTTATTTTTGAATACTAAGCTACTTATGTATTAATATTGTACAAAAAGTATTACATTCTTGGTTGTTTGAGATTTTCCAAAACAGAAACCAAAGCTCAAAAAACCTTCATATAACAACAATATTATGTCTGAGAAAGCCATTACATGTCTAACATACTGAGAAAAAAACAAAGGAACATACTAGAAAAACCTTAAATATGAGGTGTCTTGGATGGACCTGAATAAATGAGAATATCATGTTCCTTACCCTCACTCTTAACATAATTTTATTCAATATGTATTAGCTTGGAACTGGTTCCTGGGGATCCTGTTGTGCCTCTTACATCCATTATTTCCTCTTCCTTGTTTGGATCCCATACAGTCACCTTGAAATAGATCCCAAAAGCCACTCTACATAGAACAATAAATTTGGATTCTAGTCTCCTAATTCTATGCAGGGATTTAGTTTTCTTGTCCTCCTTGGCCTCTATTGATAAGGAAATGAGTGTTTTGGCTAGCTAAAAAAAATCCATTACCTTGAATCCATTGGTATCTTTGGATATTGAGAAACTATAATCTTTTACCCAATCACGAAACTCTTTCTTGATTAGGTTCTTTAGAGTCTGCATTCTTCTTTGCCTAGATCCATTCACTAGCTCCTCCATATTTTCCTAGGATTTAGGAGGGATGCTTTGGTTATAAATCTATTTGGCTTGCTCCACTTCTCTCTCTACTCCTATTCCTTGAGACTTGGGTTTCACCCTTTTGTACGTTGGTGTTCTATGTGCCCCTCTCCTCTTAGCTCCTCAATTGTTATATTCTAGTAGGTCCTTTGCAATGCTATCCTATATGGAGTTCTTAGGAAGAATACGACGGGTGATGTTTTCCCCTCCCAAGAGAGTATCTAGTGCCCATGTGTTGTGAGCCTCTTAAAAATTCCCCCAATTGATGTTGAAATACCTCGAGGTAAGGTTACTTGGTGGATTCATTGTTACGGAATAATTCCCCTGCGGATAGGTGAATCTTCCCTTGGATAACAGACTCCTAATACCAAGATAGAAAGCTACAAGTGGACACTAACGTCCCTTTATATCTAGTTAATCTAATCAAAAGAAAGAGAGGGAGAAGGTATGATGTACCTTGTTTTGAAGCTTTTCCTCTCTTTATCCAATGTGATATTGATCTTCAAGCTCCTTAGCATGACACGACACCTGCAATGCAATGGATAGTGAAGAAAAACAAATACTTCCTACTCTACCAAGATTAGTTTAAACCAAATTCATCCATAATAGACAAGCATATGTGTTGGCCCTTGGATATGTATTAAGGAAGAAAGAAAATACTAAGGAAGAAGAAAGATGAAGTATGAACTACATGGAAGGAAAATTAACCGAGGAAGGGTCGAAGTGGTTAAAGAAGCATAAAAGAAGGAGTGAAGTAAAGGAAAAGCTAGTCGTTGGAAGAGAAGATCAAGGAAGATAAAGAAGTAAAGAAGATGTATCATGGACAACTCAACAAGAGAAAAAAGACATGAACGGATGCTTTGGAGCATCTCGCAGAAAAGAAGGAAGGATAGGCTAGCGAAGCCCTTAAAATGTAGGTCAAGTAGACCTAAGGTTTTGGATCTAGGGTTTTAACATTTAGAATTCAGTCGAAGATTGTCTAAGAGTCATGTAATGTATAAATAAAGGTCTAGGAGAGTTGAGAGGGTTGGTCGTATTATTGTTGTTCACTATTGGTTAATGATTATTGTTGATTATTGTTGAGGAGAGAAATATTGAATCTGTATTCTAGATCTTTAGCTGGGTGCAAAGATAAACCCTGCAGCTGGGTGTGCAGGGAGGGGAGATAAAGAGAGAAAGAGAGAGAGATTTATAGCTAAGTGCGCAGATAGAACTATATGTTTTCATCTAATATATCAAGAAACGCAGTTCGGTGGACGTAGCCCTAGGGAGAGGGTGAACCACATATATCTTGTTGTTCTTTTTGATTGATGATGTGTTATTTTCCATATGATATACTGTTATTACATTGTTGTGATTAAAGATAAGAGATAGAGTTAACCTCGTGAAGTGAGCATAATAGTGGTAAAGAATATCTATATTGTTTGTTGTTGTTGTCCTAGATTCACTTTGCATTTACTTTGGTTATAGACAATTGTGTACTGCAACCCCCTATTGCTACTTCGGGTGAGACTGCATCTTCTTCACAGGTGTTACCGAAAGGGCTAGTAGTTAGGGTTTGTTGGTGTGTTGTAAGAGTTGAACCCTGGGTCTTCCCATGTGCCAACAAATGGTTCTGTTGTCAGGATTAGGATCTTTTCGAGGGAATGTCAAGGTGGTTTCCATCAAACACAAAAATTCAGAAGTGGATAGAAGAAAAATAAAGGGACTTCGCTGAAGCTCAGAACAAGAACCCTAGCATTATCACAAAAGACTGGTTGGCACCTAGGGTTTTGGATCTAGGTTTTTGACACCTAGAATTCGGTCTAAGGTTGTCCAAGAGTCATGTAAAATATAAATAAAGGTCTAGGAGAGTTGAGAGGGTTGGTCATATTATGGTTGTTCACTGTTGGTTAATTATTATTGTTGATTATTGTTGAGGAGAGAAATATTGAGTCTGTATTCTGGATCTTCAACTGGGTGCGAATATCAACCCTGCAGCTGGGTGCACAAGGAGGGGAGATAAAGAGAGAAAGAGAGAGATATCTGTAACTAAGTGCGCAGATAGAATTGTATGTTTTCATCTAATATATCAAGAAACACAGTTATGTGGACGTATCCCTAGGGAGAGGGTGAACCACGTATATCTTGTTGTTATTTTTGATTGATGTTGTGTTATTTTCCATCTGATATACTGTTATTACATTGTTGTGATTAAAGATAAGAGATAGAGTTAACCTTACAAAGTGAGCATAATAGGGGTAAAGAATATCTATATTGTTTTGCGTTGTTGTCCTGGATTCACTTTGCATTTCCTCTTGTTGTAGACACATGTGTCTTGCAACCCCCTATTGTTACTTCAGGTGAGACTGCATCTACTTTGCAAGTGTTGCCAAACGGGACAGTAGTTAGGGTTTGTTGGTGCGTTGTAAGAGTTGAACCCTGGGTCTGCCCATGTGCCAACAATATGCAATGATACACAAGCTTGAAGGATATAGGCCAAGTATATATTAATGTGAGATCTCGAGAAGATTACTTATAACCACTAATGATGATGCATTATTCTCCCAAGCTCTATGCATCCAACCCCTTGCTCGAAAGACCCACGATCAGAATAACAATGCCTTTTGTTGATTTCTCTTCCTTTTTCACCATGAGAATGCCTCTATGTATAACTCTTGAGAGGCTCAAACACCTTGGTTATATTTGGTATTGGTTGAGCATATGACTCCACCAGTTATGGTATCCCCTTAGATGCATCCTAAGGGTGATATTCGAGTGAAACCAACTCGATCCACCCATAGTTGTCTTTAGAGAAAAGGGGGATTTTCTCCCAAGATTTACTCAACCATATCAGCTCTCCCTTAGAACTAGAGAAAGAGTGCTACATCACTCTGTGTAAGCTAGGCAAGGAGCACTAGCGCTCCCTTCTTATGAGTAAGGGAGGGATGATCTTCTTAAATTTTCCAAGATGACCATTTCTCATAGGAAAACACTTTGTTTCATCCATAAAATGATAGGGCTTCTTCTTCTTACATGTTTTAGGGTTTGTAACAAGTTTTTTCATGGTGTCGTTCATGATGTGACACTTGTGACAAAATTGTGAAACTTGCGAAAAAAGTGAGACACTTGCAACACTTACGACAATGAGAATGTGACATTATACAAGTGAGGATCTTTTATGTGTAACAGATTTCCCCCCAAAGTGTGAAGCTAGAACTTGAAACCGATGGAAAAAACACTTTGTAGATTTTTCGAAGCAAGGGTATGGAGTCGGAGAACCTGGTAAAAGATGCAAACAATCATCAAACAATGTTAATACGTGTTCCATTCCTGAGGCAGGAATACCTATGCTCAGATTATAAATGAATCAAAGTATGGCCGCCAATAAATACATTGTGGATCCATGATGATATTGACTAGGGGTATGGCCACTAGAGATACAATGTGGATCCATACTTATATGACATGAACTGATCGTAGCCATGAAAAATACACAATGGAGTTACGAGATGATAAAACATAGCCACAGACCAATACAACGTTGATCTATGTGAAAACGTATGTTCAAATGATTTCTCCTGCAACCTGGGAAAAGCAGATATCAGATTGAATGCTCAACCCAGGGTATTCATCTCAATCTAGATGTGGTACGATTCTATCCATGTGAATATCGATTTGATGTCAAACATGGTAGAAATGACTTGATTATTGGTCGTTGATGTATATCGTTAAGGAGTGCGAGGTAAATCATCAATGATTTCAATGACTCCAAAGGTACCCTAGTACATTCCAGTGAATGTGAATAGATGAGTTGAGGTCAAACATTTGTGGAATCATCTGATCATATGTCAATGATGTAAACCTATTGTCAGAGGGGACGAGGCCTTCCATTAGGACATGCAGGTCCTAAGGTACTAATCGGTTTCTAAGTCTAATTCTTGAATGATGTGTTGAAGTCGATAGGAAAAGACTCATCAAAGGAGGGACTTGATGTATCCCCCATCATCGACATGGAATTGACATAGGAAAGTGATAATATAGAACAGATGAACACAAACTGACACAAGTATGGAAACTGGTAATATTTTAGATGGTTGACTCTCGAGGCAGAAACTTCCCTTGAACACTGAGGCATGACATGAGACTTGGCAACATAAAAATTAGAATGGAACAAAACACAATGCAACGGGTGCTGAGGCATTCTTTGGATCAGAAAAGGAGTGGAAAGACTCATAGGATTGGTTCAATGAAGAGGTTTAGCGGATTATCCAAGTGTTCGGTATGGAGGTTAAAATAAGTGTCATTTTCAAGGGTGACTGCAAGAGATGCTGACAAAATTTCTCAAGATACTGACTCATTCCTCTTCCTTTATTTAACGAACTAGAAGAAGTAAGGGTTCATCCCTAGATGGGTCCTTCAATGTGTAGTTTAGCGAGTCAAGAGAAGGAAAACTCGGTGGTTTTTCATGTTTAAAGAATCTAAAAATAACTTAAAGGTGACTCTAGGGTTGTCATTTTTCATAATTTTAATCTATGAGGCCAAAAAAGAGATAAACTATCACTCAAAATATGCCCTTTTAAACCTTTTAATGAGTGTGGAAGGAAGCAAGATCTCTCAAAAATCTTTTCATGTTTAAAGAGTCTGAAAAGAGCTTAAAAGAAACTCTAGGGGGTTCCTTTTTTGTATAACCTTTACGAGTCCAAAAAAGTGAAAAAAGTATACTCGGCACATTCTCATGTATTTACGAGCACGAGTAAGAACAAAGACTAATCTTGGTAACTTATTCTCATGTATTTACAAGCACGAGAAAGAACAAATGCTAAGATCATTCTAGAAAAGACTACTACATTACAGTGGGAATGACCTTCGAACGAGGATCACTCCTAGCAGTATGTCTCTCTAGAGGTAGTTTTCCCCCAGCTTCTTTGGTAGAAGTTAGTGATTTTTCTCATGCATTATGTCCAAAGGCTGGAGACTTTCCCCCCAAGCATCATTTTCTTTAGCAACTCCTCTTCTTTCCTCATTTAGGTTTCTAGTTACTAATGGAAACATTTTCACTAGGCAGAGGAAAAGAAGGTTCAAGTACTCGATCCAGAGTGAGAATCGATTGTAATGGAGGGGGGTCTATTTCATTTTTTAACGAGATTGACAGAGACAATGAACTATGCTCGTTGAGACTAGGTACTACCAAAGGATGAGATGAATCGAAAGATTGTCATACCTGAGTCGAAATCATGTTTAAGGTGGCAACCTACGTGGTGGGAGGAGAAGGAAAAGGAAAAACTCCCATGAGTGAGGAATCCTTGAGAAGACCTACACCTACACTCTCAAAATTATTCTATCCTAGAAAAGGGACACTATTTGTTGTGACATTGTTGAGATCTGAGTTGTCTACTCGAGTTGGTCAACAGTGATAATCTTTCCTTGATGGGGAAATCGTAAGATACGAAACATCGAAGATGTGACAACATTCATTGCATAGAACCAACTATGACCAAGTAACAAATTATAATCCAAGGGCACGTCAACTACTTCGATATCAACTGAAACAATTTTACCCTTCAAAGTCACAATGAAAGATTGTAAGTGTTCATGAGGTTGGAAATCAGGTCCATCATATGATTTTAAGGTGGTAGGGGATGGGGTAAGTGTAGGAGACAAAAGGGATTTCCAACAAGGAAAAGACATGACAGAAGTCGAAGATCCCTCATCCAAAACAGTACGATGGATGTTCTTTACACCAACCAAAAATTGAATTTGGAATGCTAAGTGGTGGGAGACTCTNTATAAATAAAGGTCTAGGAGAGTTGAGAGGGTTGGTCATATTATGGTTGTTCACTGTTGGTTAATTATTATTGTTGATTATTGTTGAGGAGAGAAATATTGAGTCTGTATTCTGGATCTTCAACTGGGTGCGAATATCAACCCTGCAGCTGGGTGCACAAGGAGGGGAGATAAAGAGAGAAAGAGAGAGATATCTGTAACTAAGTGCGCAGATAGAATTGTATGTTTTCATCTAATATATCAAGAAACACAGTTATGTGGACGTATCCCTAGGGAGAGGGTGAACCACGTATATCTTGTTGTTATTTTTGATTGATGTTGTGTTATTTTCCATCTGATATACTGTTATTACATTGTTGTGATTAAAGATAAGAGATAGAGTTAACCTTACAAAGTGAGCATAATAGGGGTAAAGAATATCTATATTGTTTTGCGTTGTTGTCCTGGATTCACTTTGCATTTCCTCTTGTTGTAGACACATGTGTCTTGCAACCCCCTATTGTTACTTCAGGTGAGACTGCATCTACTTTGCAAGTGTTGCCAAACGGGACAGTAGTTAGGGTTTGTTGGTGCGTTGTAAGAGTTGAACCCTGGGTCTGCCCATGTGCCAACAATATGCAATGATACACAAGCTTGAAGGATATAGGCCAAGTATATATTAATGTGAGATCTCGAGAAGATTACTTATAACCACTAATGATGATGCATTATTCTCCCAAGCTCTATGCATCCAACCCCTTGCTCGAAAGACCCACGATCAGAATAACAATGCCTTTTGTTGATTTCTCTTCCTTTTTCACCATGAGAATGCCTCTATGTATAACTCTTGAGAGGCTCAAACACCTTGGTTATATTTGGTATTGGTTGAGCATATGACTCCACCAGTTATGGTATCCCCTTAGATGCATCCTAAGGGTGATATTCGAGTGAAACCAACTCGATCCACCCATAGTTGTCTTTAGAGAAAAGGGGGATTTTCTCCCAAGATTTACTCAACCATATCAGCTCTCCCTTAGAACTAGAGAAAGAGTGCTACATCACTCTGTGTAAGCTAGGCAAGGAGCACTAGCGCTCCCTTCTTATGAGTAAGGGAGGGATGATCTTCTTAAATTTTCCAAGATGACCATTTCTCATAGGAAAACACTTTGTTTCATCCATAAAATGATAGGGCTTCTTCTTCTTACATGTTTTAGGGTTTGTAACAAGTTTTTTCATGGTGTCGTTCATGATGTGACACTTGTGACAAAATTGTGAAACTTGCGAAAAAAGTGAGACACTTGCAACACTTACGACAATGAGAATGTGACATTATAGAAGTGAGTATATTTTATGTGTAATAGATTTCCCCCCAAAGTGTGAAGCTAGAATATGAAACCGATGGACAAAACACTTTGTAGATTTTTTGAAGCAAGGGTATGGAGTTGGAGAACCTGGTAGAAGATGCAAACAATCATCAAACAATGTTAATACGTGTTCCATTCCTGAGGCAGGAATACCTATGCTCGGATTATAAATGAATCAAAGTATGGCCGCCAATAAATACATTGTGGATCCATGATGATATTGACTAGGGGTATGGCCACCAGAGATACAATGTGGATCCATACTTATATGACATGAACTAATCGTAGCCATGAAAAATACACAATGGAGTTACAAGATGATAAAACATAGCCACAGACCAATACAACGTTGATCTATGTGAAAACGTATGTTCAAATGATTTCTCTTGCAACCTGGGAAAAGCAGATATCAGATTGAATGCTCAACCCAGGGTATTCATCTCAATCCAGATGTAGTACGATTCTAGCCATGTGAATATCGATTTGATGTCAAACAAGGTATAAATGACTTGATTATTGGTCATTGATGTATATCGTTAAGGAGTGTGAGGTAAATCATCAATGATTTCAATGACTCCAAAGGTACCCTAGTACATTCAGGTGAATGTGAATTGATGAGATGAGGTCAAACATTTGTGGAATCATATGATCATATGTCAATGATGTAAACCTATTGTCAGAGGCGACGAGGCCTTCCATTAAGACATGCAGGTCCTAAGGTACTAATTGGTTTCTAAGTCTAATTCTTGAATGATGTGTTGAAGTCGATAGGAAAAGACTCATCAAAGGAGGGACTTGATGTATCCCCCATCATCGACATGGAATTGACATAGAAAAGTGATAATATAGAACAGATGAACACAAACTGACACAAGTATGGAAACTGGTAATATTTTAGATGGTTGACTCTCGAGGCAAAAACTTCCCTTGAACACTGAGGCATGACATGAGACTTGGCAACATAAAAATTAGAATGGAACAAAACACAATGCAACGGGTGCTGAGGCATTCTTTGGATCATAAAAGGAGTGGAAAGACTCATAGGATTGGTTCAATGAAGAGGTTTAGTGGATTATCCAAGTGTTCGGTATGGAGGTTAAAACAAGTGTCATTTTCAAGGGCGACTGCAAGAGATGCTGACAAAATTTCTCAAGATACTGACTCATTCCTCTTCCTTTATTTAACAAACTAGAAGAAGTAAGGGTTCATCCCCAGATGGGTCCTTCAATGTGTAGTTTAGTGAGTCCAGAGAAGGAAAACTCGGTGGTTTTTCATGTTTAAAGAATCTAAAAATAACTTAAAGGTGACTCTAGGGTTGTCATTTTTCATAATTTTAATCTATGAGGCCAAAAAAGAGATAAACTATCACTCAAAATATGCCCTTTTAAACCTTTTAATGAGTGTGGAAGGAAGCAAGATCTCTCAAAAATCTTTTCATGTTTAAAGAGTCTGAAAAGAGCTTAAAAGAAACTCTAGGGGGTTCCTTTTTTGTATAACCTTTACGAGTCCAAAAAAGTGAAAAAAGTATACTCGGCACATTCTCATGTATTTACGAGCACGAGTAAGAACAAAGACTAATCTTGGTAACTTATTCTCATGTATTTACAAGCACGAGAAAGAACAAATGCTAAGATCATTCTAGAAAAGACTACTACATTACAGTGGGAATGACCTTCGAACGAGGATCACTCCTAGCAGTATGTCTCTCTAGAGGTAGTTTTCCCCCAGCTTCTTTGGTAGAAGTTAGTGATTTTTCTCATGCATTATGTCCAAAGGCTGGAGACTTTCCCCCCAAGCATCATTTTCTTTAGCAACTCCTCTTCTTTCCTCATTTAGGTTTCTAGTTACTAATGGAAACATTTTCACTAGGCAGAGGAAAAGAAGGTTCAAGTACTCGATCCAGAGTGAGAATCGATTGTAATGGAGGGGGGTCTATTTCATTTTTTAACGAGATTGACAGAGACAATGAACTATGCTCGTTGAGACTAGGTACTACCAAAGGATGAGATGAATCGAAAGATTGTCATACCTGAGTCGAAATCATGTTTAAGGTGGCAACCTACGTGGTGGGAGGAGAAGGAAAAGGAAAAACTCCCATGAGTGAGGAATCCTTGAGAAGACCTACACCTACACTCTCAAAATTATTCTATCCTAGAAAAGGGACACTATTTGTTGTGACATTGTTGAGATCTGAGTTGTCTACTCGAGTTGGTCAACAGTGATAATCTTTCCTTGATGGGGAAATCGTAAGATACGAAACATCGAAGATGTGACAACATTCATTGCATAGAACCAACTATGACCAAGTAACAAATTATAATCCAAGGGCACGTCAACTACTTCGATATCAACTGAAACAATTTTACCCTTCAAAGTCACAATGAAAGATTGTAAGTGTTCATGAGGTTGGAAATCAGGTCCATCATATGATTTTAAGGTGGTAGGGGATGGGGTAAGTGTAGGAGACAAAAGGGATTTCCAACAAGGAAAAGACATGACAGAAGTCGAAGATCCCTCATCCAAAACAGTACGATGGATGTTCTTTACACCAACCAAAAATTGAATTTGGAATGCTAAGTGGTGGGAGACTCTNAAAAGTCTCATTTGAACGTCGACTTCATCAACCTCTTGCAAATCCAAGTAGTCGTTCATTTTATCCACATGTTGTTGTGCATTTAAAGGTTCGGTTGCATCAAACTGTGGAAGTCTTTTCTGGTAGTCTTGGGGCATAGCATGTAGTGGTGCAGCCAACACCAAAGGGGCATATCGAGCTGCCATGACGGACGGAGGAGGTGGGGCGATGACCTGGGTGGTTGGAGAGGTAGCGACGGAAGATGAGGACGATGAAGGACTGGGTGGTGCTGAGGTAGTGATTTGTAGTTTAGTCATAGGAGACAAGACTTCAGGGGTTCGAGGTTGCAACACGGTTGGATCAGAGATGAGCTTAGACACAAAAGTTCCAGACCGTGTTCTAACAAGGTTTCATGGTGGAAGAAAATCAAGATCAAGGTTTTGAAGAATATCTGGTTCTCCGGAAAAGGAAGGAGACTTATGAAGGGGAGTATAACTCGATGAACTGAAAGATAAGGTCTTTCGCCTGAGCAACTATTCGGGATTATCTATCACTGTAGAGGGTTCTAGGTCTGGATGAGATCGAGTGTGAATTTTCTTGGGAGCCAGAACTCTTTTTGGGTTTATATATATATATATATATATATATTTATGAGTCTGAAAATAATATATACAGAGTTAATCAACCTCTAAACATTACTTTCTTCTTAGAATCGAATTTTCTTTTTAAGGGAAAGAAAACGTGAGATTATCAGTTTTAGTTCTTCCCCAGTGGAGTTGCCAATTATGTTAGCACTTGGTAAATTTCCTAGAGGTTGAAAAAGAAGAAATCTACAAAGGTAACCTTATCCAACTGCTTTTAAACTGGGATTTAGCCCTTCCAGCTTCAGAGAGGGATCTCTCTATATGATTTAGCTTTGTTTTTTATTTCAGATATTAGGCTAGTTAAGGAAACTGATGGTTTGGTTGTAAAAGAGTTTTTGAAATTGGTTGAGACAATCTACACATCCATTGGGCTATGGGGTCCGTATTTAAGCAAATATTCGATGCAACCAGAAACGCCAAAGAAAACCTTCACAGGGAGAGATAATACACTCACCGGATCTTTAGAAATTAAAATGATGGATAGAGGAAAAGATAAGGAAAATAAATTCAACTAACAAGCAGTTAAGAATTTCTTAATTGAAGATATTGGAAGAAAAACATTAAAATCTTTAGAATCGGAAATAGGGTATCAAAGATAAATCCTGCAACATTATGCTATTCATAAAGATTAGTTCCAGAAAATAGAATGACTCTAGAGAAAGGAATACATTTAACTTAGAAAATCAACATCACCAGTGAACATACGCAAGAATCCTGTAAATGCCTCTCCTTTATTAATGGCCGATATTTCTCAAAAATAGTACAG
>JZKD02S1706341.1:0-17156 GCA_000966675.3 Picea glauca
ACCTTTGGTGATTCTCATTTCATAAGCAGTTAGGGTTCCAAGAAGTTGATCTAGTGTCAACATTTTGAGATCAGTTATTTCCTCTATAGCAGAGACCTTTGAGTTAAATCTATCAAGAAGAGATCTTAATATTTTTTGGACTAGAAAATATCCATCTATCGTTTCACCTAGGCCTTTCATAGTGTTGACAAGTTATTCTATACGTAATAAGTACTTACTGATAGTTTCATCTTCATCCATCTTTAACTGCTCAAATTTCATTCTGTGAGTCTGAAGTTTTGCGTCTTTCACCTTTTCATTACCTTCATAACTACTTATCAACTTGTCCCACATAACTTTTGTTGAATCACGGTGCATGAATTTGAGAAGCTCGGCTTCATCAAGTCCACTAAGGATGGAATTCATTTCTTTTTCATTAAATCTAAACCCCATCTTATCATCTTTTGAGGCCAGGACTACAGGCTTCACATATCTCGTTTCAACGACATCCCAAACATCAACACCCAAAGACATTAAATATGTTCTCACCCTTATTTTCCAAAAGGCAAAGTTTGTTCCATCAAACAAAGGAGCTCTATTAGTTGAACTTCCTTCATGACTAGACATGTTCAAGCTTATGGATCTACCTTTGATCAAAGGCACCGACTCTGATACCAATTGTTGGAAATATAACTAAGGGGGGGGGTGAACCAGTTATGTATATAAGCTTGAAACTTTTCCTGTTCTTTTTATTTTTCTTTCTAGATTACTATTTAATGTGTTTTTGATAACTTAACATGCATATATATACAATATTTGATCAATCACACAGAATACACAGAGACATTGATTTTCATGAGGAAACCCATAAGGGTGAACACCTCTTCTTCTTAGGATGTCAATCAAGCTCCAACTTTCATGTACATCACAGTCTTTGAGCTCCAACTCAAAGATGAGGATACAACCTCTGATAGCAAGCTACAACTTGAAGAGAGCACCGAATCTCAAATTCCTCTAGCACCAACTAGATGGAAGCACCAACTCCCAGAGTATCTTCTAGCACCAACTAGAATTTAGAGGACTGCAATCCTCCCTAGCACCACCCTACCACCCTGATTGAATATTAAAAAAATTTACTTACTTGCTCTATCTCTGATATGGTCTGTTACGAATCCATGTCTTCTCTACCTCTTGCAGATTCTATACTTTGTTCCACTTCTATATCCTGCTCTTTCTCCTTCTTTGCACTTTAATACATATGTTCAGCTTATCTTCTTCATTTATACTCTGTGTTGTCTTTGTATGCTATACGCTGCACCTTTGATCTCCAGTTCAGGTTCTGTACACGTTCACATTCTACCCACATGCATAACTCTCGCAAAAACACACACACTCTTCTCTGTTCTTAATGTCTTTCTCACACCTAATCCTTTGCCAAATCATCATAACAACTCTTCATCTTCTCTGGTGGTTATGCTGAATCTGTTCATCATCAGTGGTTGTTATCCAAATATTCTTTAGCTTCTCTGGCAGTCGTAACTCTTTGTCTTCTCTGTCAGTTACAACCAGTCATTTTTGGTTTCTTTGGCTTCTAATCCCCTTCCTTCATGTGACCATCGATGGTGACCATACGCCTAACCAACAAGGGCTTCATGACTCACGACTACGAAAATATTGGTATGAGACATTGTTAGCACCAAGAATCACACTTATACTGTTGTAAGTGTAAGCCTAGTACCCATCATAATGTTTAGAGTTGGATGAGTGATTCTATTTTAAAAAATGAATCAAACTGATAAGGTTCAAAGCATGATCTAATGCACAAAATTCCAAAGACTATATTCCAGCAAAAAGGGCTATCACAATCTCCAACCAGCACATATTTGAAAGATGGATAGAATAAAATGCAGGAAAACATCAATATGAACAGTCAATTTCACATCAGGCTTGATTGACACATTCATATGGTTGAAATTTCATTAATTAGAATCCTTCTAATCAAGAAATAAAGATTTGCTCCAAGAAGAGATGCTTCAAAAAATACACAGTAAATCATCCACTGCATAACTCTGTTAAAAAATATTTTGATAAATCCTTTATCAATAAATATTCCATTAGAGAAAGAATACAAAGAGAATGGACAAAGAGAAGAGAACAAGTTGATCTTTGACTACACAAGAATCATCCATCTAGATATACAGAGTCTCGGGATTTACAAAATAGTAATAGTCTTTTTCCTATCACTCCAACCATTCTCCAAGATATCTCTCCTTCTTTAAATAGAAAATAACATCCAAATAACCTTAGGAGGTTGAATCCAATCTCCTCCATTCGATTCTAAACCTTGGAGATAGGTGGCAACAATCAAAGAGACAAAAATCCAACAAACTGATAATTTTCGGGAATTTGTTGGAAGTCATTAATAAATTGTTTCCACCTCATGCATGAGTCATTTGATGGAGATAAATATTAGGTGCAGGTGTCCCTTGAAATCTAAATGATCCTTGAGAATACATTTGAATCCTCCTTGACAGTTGGAAACCTCCCAACAAGGCGAATATCAAAACCGTGACCGCTACAGGAAATTAGGTAGAGATGTTGTAAAATAGTTGGTAGTGCCATTTCTATGTCTAATATATCTCAAACCATACCACATTTTGAAAAAAAGAGAGAGGTTTTTGTTATTTGGAATATTATGAACAAAAACCTCCTCTAGTTTTTAAAAATACCTTCTCAATTGTTCATAAGCCAAGTTTGAAGTTAGTGACTCAAAACTGGTAAAATAACTCTGCACAATTTGTTTTCTGCCAGAATTTATGTAGTGAATTTAGGTAGCACCTGCCTGTGTGTCTACGTGAAATTTGGTAGTGTAAATACATGGGTGCTTTTGATGCTTGGAACCTTGTGAGAGTGTTGTCAATGATTTTTTCTTTGGCTAGTTTTGTCTTGAGATGTCGATTAATGCTTGAACTTGGAGATTGGGCATAAACCAATATAAATTTAATTTTCCTCCATTATATTCATTTTCCAAAATGAATAATGAAGGACTTATGCAAAGCTGAGGCATAAACCAATCTTGTGCTAATAGACATCTTGATTCTCCCAACTCCCTATCTCTGAACTGGAGCTTAGGGACGTTGGCTCCTTCCTCTATTCTCTCTCCACGTGATCGTTGGCTGTGACTTGGGTCCAAGTACTTCAGGACTTCGCGTTTCATGTCTTTGGATGTGAGCCAACCCTGACTCTCCCGACTTCTGAACTCACGCCTAGAGAGCACTAGAGTTTTTCTCGATATGACCTTGGGCAATGATCTCATGTGACCATGTGATTGTGGGTACATCCAAAGGTGGTTTGAAATCAAACTACTTTTCACCACGCAATTTACCTCGAGCCTCCATGTGTCCTGTCTCCAAAACCATGGTTTCGATTGCATCCTGCCCTTAACTTATTAAAGTTCGCACACCTTTGATCCCCGAAATGTGACGGGGTTGTCGATCTCACGATATTGACGGTGCTCCTGAACTAACGATTCATATTTTTCTTCCCAAGTTATGCGGATCAGATCTAACCTTCCTAAATCAACGACTGTGATTTACTTCATGATCCGGGCTCCAGGAGTTTCAAATATCAAACCCTACTTTTCTTCGTACACCAATATGCCAGAGTCGATGATCTACGGAGACCTGTCCTTCTCAATCGATTCCTCTACCTCTACTTCAGAAATTTGACCTTTCAAGAAGATTGATGGTTCTGCGGCCTCTTTCTTGATTAACGTTTGAGATCTCCTTCGATTCATCCGACGGTCAAGAACTTATTTTGTCTCTTTGTCTCTCCGGGCTTCGGGAATTTCAAATCTCAAACTGAAAACTCTCGAAGTGATTTCTCTGGAGCTCACGATCAGTTGCCAAGTATCCCTATAGATTTGATGGTTGAGATTTACTCTAGCTTTCCGGCTCTCTAAACTTTGGATATTTCAAATCTCAAACTAAGAACCCTCGAAGAGATTTCTCCGGAGCTCACGATCCATCGCCACATATCCCTCTAGATATCACGGTTGAAATTTACTCCAGCTCTCCGAAATTCAGGTATTTCAAATCTCAAATTGAAACTCTTGAAGTGAGATTTTTCTAAAGCGTAACCTCCTCACATATTTAGACCCAAAATGAATGATGTTCGTTTGATCAAGATCTTAGATCAACGACTCGATCTGTCTACGATGCTTATCCTTTCCTTCCACTCAAAAGTGATCCAACGGTCGTTTTTTCTCTTCCTCTTGAGTTTCTGATCTCTCTAATTTAGAAGGTTTTATAAGTGTTCAAGGATCTCGACCTTTGCTTCTCCTGCGAGTTTGTCTCTTGGACCTCGTCTGCACTTCTGGAAACCGCTATCTCTTATGAGATTTCTCATCTTCTGCTCTCTCAAGGTTTGGTTCGTTATTGTTCTTACCATCATTGACAAGCACACTCTTCCTGTAAACATGCCAACACCATTCTATAGAAACGCTCCCAGCTTCCCCAATGTTGCAAATATGTAGCATTCAATCGATTTGTGCCACTTCTATTACTCCCAACAGTCCAAATTCTGCAACTCTGTAGCATTCCATCTATCTGCGCTACTACTTTTACTCCCACCAGTCCAAATAATGCAACTATGTATCATTACATTGATACGCGCCACTATTTTTACTACCAACATTCTATCTCATTCACATCCCGTAGCAACCAATCATTGCTATAACAGCTCTGTCACGTCCTCATAACTACCTTTAGTGTGTCATCCCTAGGATAATTGGAATGTTACTACATCACCTTGCAATAAATGTCTAAAAACTTTTATATATATGATAAATCTCTTTCCATTCCCATAGAAAAACATAATACATCATCTACAAACATAAGATGAGAAATGGATTCTTGAGAAACATTTATGCCCTAGATCAACCTTGATCTTCTCGCCTCCTCCATAAGTTTACCGAGCACTTCTGCAATACTTAAAAACAATAAGGGTGATAAGGGACATCCTTGTCTCAGCCCACGAGTCCCTCTGAAAAATATTGAAGGATACCTCTTGATGAGGATGACAAAACACACAGACTGAATGCAACCCATTATCCATTTTACCATGGGGAGGGCCAACCCTATTTTCAGCAACACTAGTTGGAGGAAGGTCCAACTTACATGATTATATGATTTGTAAAGATCCAATTTAAGAACTTCCATTGACTGGTTTGTTTTTTTGGTAGAATGGATGATCCACGTGGATATCGGTGGGCACCCACCTATTCCAACTGGCCCAAAACATTCTTCTAGCAATTTACTATTTTTAGCAGTTTTTCGATTCCTAAACTTCTGGGGCCATTTTGAGGACCTAAATGAATTTTTTGGGGGGATCGAGCACCTCAATGATAACCAAAGTCTCTCAATGATCCCCCAAAATGAATATCCTCAACAATACCTTTCCATAGAGATATTGTGTGCCACAAACAAAGATCTTATGCCAAAGTTACACCCTTGGGATGTTAATACACCAAACTACCCAAAATGGGGTCCACAAAATGGTTAGCTTTTCATCTTTCGGGGTTAGGGTTTTGGATTTTATTTATGTTAAAAATTCCTTTAGAGCCTCATTGTAATCATCTTCTTGTGAATGTGAGTATTCTTCACATCTCTTCTCAAAGATAAGTTTCCACCATTCTAGTGAGTCTTTCACTTTGTATTTCTACAGTTTTGTACATTTTGCTCATCAATCAAAAATTTGTATTACTATATATTTGTATTTATGGTTGCATCTCTGATATATTTCTGTTATATTATTGGATATTTGAGATATCTCTATACATTTCTTTATTGTATCTTCACTCTCATTTTGTGTCGAAAATAATCTGGATCAGTAGTATCAAACCAGGCTGCTCTTGATCGTTTTTTTCAGTGCATGCCCCCAACGAGGTCCGAGTATAGCAAGTTGGGTCTCAATCTTGTCTCTCTTGACGAAAATTGCTCTCTCACACCCAAGAAACCCTCCATGGCGGAAGAAAAGAAAAACGACAGAGCAGACAATTCTATTAATATGTTGCTTGAGCGATCTCTCACGCGACAGAGGGATAAAATGATGGAGAATTTTTCCCACATTCTTCAACGTCTGCTGATAAAAACAAGCGCATCTTCATCAAGGGACCACTTTGGAGGCACCTCGCCTTTAAAGGTACAAGTTAATTTTTATATTCCCATATTTGAAGGACAGATAGATGCAGATGCCCTAGAAAAATGGTTAAATCTGGTAGAAGGTTATTTGTTTGTTCATAATTTATCTGACATGGAAAATATCACCTTTGCACTCCTTAAGGCTATCCCCCATGTCAAACATTGGTGGGAAACTTACTGGGAGAAAATTTCCACAGAGGATTCTGAAATATATGGGGTTGAGCCCACTTGGGATTTTTTTGTGGATGTGGTCAAGGAACAATATTACCCTGTTGGCAACTATGATGACCAGTACATGAGATGGACCACATTGAAACAAGAGAGGGGCCAAGCAGTGTCAGAGTTCACCAATACCTGCCATACTTTGTGCACCAAGCTGGATATCAAAGACTCCGAGTGACATATGGTTCTAAAATACTATGGGGCTCTACATAGATACATCCAAATTGAAATGGATTTTTTGGACATCTCGTTACTGGGTGCTACTTATTGATATGTTGTTAAAATCGAGCAGAAATTTAAGCACCAGAACAAGCGGGAGTTCAGGTATGAAAATCCGCAACAACCAAAGTATGGTAAAGACGGCCCTAACAACCAACCTTTAGAAAACCAATCCAAGACACATGAAAATAAGGGTAACGGAAAGATGAATAAGGACACTGAAAAATGATGTGATTTCCCCAAAATCCCCTAGCACAAAACCGATGAATGTTGCTCAAAACAATTGGTGGCCGAAATCAAAGATAAGGAGTTGAACCCTGATTCAAAATATGATTCAGAAAATACTGGTAGAAGAAAGATCATCAACGCAGACCCCACTACTATTATCGTGACCACAACAATTCAACCAGAAGAACCAGCATATCCTGAAGAGGGGGAGCACCTTTTTCATTCACAGATGTAGGTGAAGGGGACCCCGCTGCATTTTATTGTTGATAGCAGAATCTAGAACAACCTCATCTCAATAGAGGTCGTCAAACAGTTGGGATTTTCGACAACACCACGCCCGTATCCATACAACATCATGTGGCTTCACTAGGGACGATATCTCTGTGTCATCCAGCAGTGTCGATTTTCATATGGCATCCAACCCTTCAAGGATGAGGTATTATGTGATTTTTCCCCACTGGATGTCTCTGATGTTCTATTGGGCCAACCATATATGTGGAAGTGCCATGTTATTTATGAGTCTTGACCTCGTAGTGTCATTGTTACTCCGGGGGGTCATCTCTACAGGATACCAGAGTTAGTTCCAACTATTGTCCCACCTAAATAGTGTCGCAAGGTAGTATCTCATACTACAAAATTTAGCTTATTCATAGTCTGTTCAAAATTTAGCTTCTTCACAGTCTGTTCAAAAGATTACCCCCAATTTATGTCTAGGGTATTCAAAATTACTCCTAGGTAGAGGTTTTGTGAATATATCTGCAATCTTTTCTTTAGTATCCACATATTCCACTTTAACAACTTTTTGAGAAACTTATTCCCTTAAAAAATTAAATTTGATTGGGATATGTTTGGTTTTTGAGTGCATGACAAGATTCTTAGAAAGGTTTATGGCACTAGTTTTGTCATATATAGTATTGTGAAGGTTTGTTTGATCCAAATTACTTGAGTGCAGCAAGTGGAAGTAGCAATATATTCAACTTTTGCAGTTGACAGTGATATAGATGTTTGCTTCTTACTTATCCATGATACTAGACACTTTCTTAGGAAGAATTCTCCTCCACTGGTGCTTTTTCTATCATCCACACTACCACCCCAATCTGCATCAGTATATGCATTTAATGTAAAATACTTTGTTTGGATACCATAATCCAAAATCCAAGGTAGCTCTTAGATATTTGAATATCATTTTTATTGCCTTCAAATGAGTCTCTTTAGGTGCAGATTGAAATCTGCCTATTATTCCTACGACTTGTATGATATCAGGTCTTGTTTTTATTACATATAATAGGATACCAACCATTTATCTATACATGGTTTTGTCTACCTTTGGTGAATCATCATCTAAGCTTAGTTTGCATCATGTAACCATGGGAGTGCTCATAGGTTTGCAATATTCCATTTGAAATTTCTTTAGCATTTCTTTGATATATTCGGTTTGGGATATGAATATCCCTTTGCTTGTCTGAGTAACTTGTAAACCCAAGAAGAATGTTAGTTCACCGAGCATAGAAATCTCAAATTCTTTCTGCATTTTTGTAGCAAACCGTTTTCTCAGTATAGTTAAATTACTTCCAAAAATGATATCATCCACATATACCACAACCGAAATCATTTTTTTTTCTTCAATTTTGATATATATCTTATTTTCAGTAATCCCTCTCTTGTATCATTGTTGTTGTAGATAGTTATCAAGCCTTGAGAACCATGCTCTGGGAGCTTGTTTAAGACCATACAAATCCTTTTTCAGTTTCATACATAAGCATGATTTTCTATCAACTTAAATCCTTTAGGTTGTTCTAAATAGAATTCTTCCTCTAAGGTTCCATTTAGAAATGTTGACTTGACATCCATCTGATAGATTTTGAAGTTTTTGAAGTGTGCAAATGCCAAAAACATTCTAATAGCTTCTAACCTTTCCACTGGGGAAAATGTCTCCTCAAAGTCAATTCCTTCAACTTGGGAATATCCCTTGCATACTAATATGACTTTATTATTTATAATATGTCCATTTTCATTAAGTTTATTCTTGAAAATCCATTTGTTTCCTATCACATTTTTGTCTTTTGGTCTTGAGACCAATTCCCAGGTATGATTTTTCTCTATTTGTTTGAGTTCTTCATTCATTTATTTTATCCAATATTCATTCTTGTTGGCTTATGAACATGATTTGGGTTCTACCACAGAAAGCATTGTTTTCTCTGATTCAAATGTCAGTTTTATGCTAGTTTTTACTCCTGCACTTTTATCCCCTATGCTTTGGCTTTCAAGGTGATTCTTTTGAACTCTTTTTTATGGAGCTTTTGGCAAGGGTGTTTCTTCCTCATCTTTTTTTCACCAGTTTGTGGCTCATTCTCTTATATTTCTTCAACATCTTCTTCATTTTGTGATTAACCATCTTCATCATGTGATTCACCATCTTCTTCAACATCACTAGTTATTCTTCATTCATCAATTTTTATTTTTTTTTATCTTGATATTATAGAATCTACTTTTACATTTGCATTTGCATTTGATTTATCTTGATATCATCCACTTTTACATTTTCACTTTCGACTATTTTGTGCAATCTTAGATTATAGCATTTGTAAGCCTTTTTTTTTGGGTGAGTAACCAAGAAATATCCCATCATCTGACCTGGAATCAAATTTTCCTAAGTTATCATCATCCCTCTTAATATAGCATTTGCTCCCAAAGACTCTGAAGTGTTTGATTGATGTCGGTCTTCCAAACCATAGCTCATAAGGTGTCTTGTCATGGTTAACTCTAAGTTGTGCTCGATTGATTATGTGAACTATTGTATATAATGCATCTCTCCAAAACTTATCTGGAAGTTTGGCTTCATTCAACATTGTTATTGCAGCTTCTTGAATAGTTATGTTTTTCCTTTCAACAAATCCATTATGTTGAGAAGTTTTTGGAGCTAAAAATTGTCTCTTGATTCTATGATCTTCACAAAACTTATTGAATTTTTTAGAGGTAAATTCCCCTCCATTGTCTGACCTTAGACATTTGATCTTGAGATTTGTCCCATTCTCCACATAAGCTTTGAATGCCTTAAAATTTTTAAATGCCTCTGATTTTTCTCTAAGGAAGTATACACAGGTCATCCTTCTATAGTCATCAACAATCGACATGAAGTAATGTTCTCCTTGTGTACTTCTAGTCCTAGTAGGTCCACAGAGGTCAGTGTGAACAAGCTCCAAGGGTCTTGATGTAGAGATCTGACTTTCGTTTGCTTCCCAAGTTGGCAATGCTTACAAACAGGGTCATAAGGTTTTGTAATATTTGGCATGTCCTTCATTGCTTCCTTTCTAATATCTTTGATCATATTGTCAAAGATCAAGTGTCCCATTCGTTTTTTCCACAACCAACTTTCATCTACTTGAATCATGTAGTATTCTCCTTCTTCTTTAATATCTAAAATATATATATCACTTGAGGTTCTTGGTGCAATAACTACTAATTTTATTGATCCTTCCTTCATGATTTCACATTTATGGGAGTAAAAAATGAGTATATGTCTGTGATCACAAGCTTGGCTTACACTTAGAAGAGTAGGCTTCATATTTTCAACTAGTAGCATATTTTATGCATTATTTTTCTTGTTTCTCAAAGTGACTATGTCTTTTCCAAGTATTCTGGCAAATACATTATCTCCAAATGTGACACTTCATTTTTCCTTCTTTGTCAGATTGATAAGTTTGCTTTTATCTCATGTCATATTCTTAGAGCATCCACTGTCAATATACCATCGACACTTTTTGTTCTTGGCATACAGGGCTACTTTTCATTATGTTACCTTTTCTTCTACATGTTTTTTTTTCATATTTGTTTATCTTTGTTGTTGGGAATGCTTGTCTTCAAGGATTGCATTGGCAATCTACATTCACTRACTTTATGACCATAATTGTTTCACTTGTGACATTCAACATTGTAATMTTGTAAAGAAGAGAATGAATAATAGTTTCTTTTCTCTGCATTATTCTTGTTTTTCTTATATCTTTGGACATTTTTAGGATTGTACTTTCTATAGGMTTTACAATGTACTTCTTTATGTCCAAAATTATTGCAAGAGTAGAAATATCCAAGGAATATATGTTGATATATATTAGGGGGAGTCCCTTTGGTCATTTTGTTCTTTTTGTCTTCTTTTTCTTTTGTAGGTGGTGTTGATTTTTGTTTATTAGGAACATGTTTTAATGGTACCATCTTCCCCCTTGTTATCTTCCCTTTTTAAGGAGCTTCTAAGAGCATCTGCATAACTGATTGGTTGTTTTTCAGTATTTTATTTTGCAAAGGTTGAATCTTGATCATATCCCAGTCATGTCTTATCGTTTGGTGATATTTGACTATTAAGAATGTCATTCAATATTTTTGAACTGTCCTCAAATATTGATCGGTTGTTTCCTTTTTCATGTTCCCTCTTTAGTTGAACAATTTTAGTCTCTAGCCTCTTACAATCTTTTTGTTTTTCATTGAGATTTTTAATCAAGATTTCCTCATTTCTCTTTGCTTCTTGAAGTTGAGTCTTCAAGTCAATGATGATTCTCTTTGATTCTTTGATGGTTTTTGAAACTTCCTTTTCTCTTAATTGTTGTGCTTCTTCAAATTCTAGTAGTTATCCCCTTAGTAACTTGTTCTTATTTTTATACTTTCTAAGTTCATCCAGAGCACTGATTAGTTATGCTTATAGGTCTAATTCTCCTTCATCCTCAGATTTTTCTTCAATCTCAAAAGTATTTTTAGAAAGATTAGCTTGGGTTTATGTACCCATAAATAGATGTTTTGACTCTTCATCTTCACTTTTTTCAGATGAAATGTTGTCCTCTTTGGTGTAAAAGGTATTCTTCTTCTTTTTTGGGGGTTTTCCCTTTTTATGGTCTTTCTGATTGTAAGCTTATTCATCATCATTATCTTCTTGTTTGGGATAGGGACATTTGTTAGCGAAGTGTCCAATTTTGCCACAGTTGAAGCATTTGAAAGGTAACTTCCCTTTGTATTTTGAAGACCCTTTCTTGAGTTTTCTTATAAATTTGGCCTCTTCTTCATCTGATATATCTGAGTGATTTTCGTTTGGCACGTGCTTATGGTTCCTTATTATTTTTTATGCTTTGAAGGTTGTTTCCCTTTTTGATGAATTTTCTTGCCTGGTTCTCATTTCATATGATATATGAATCCCATGAAGGTCACCCATTGTAAGTTTGTCAAGGTCTTCTTGATCTTCCAATGTATATACCTTGGCATCATATCTCATTTTTAATGATCTCAACACCTTTTGGACAATAATCTTGTCTTTTAGTTCTTCTCCCAATGCTCTGATTGAATTGACTGTTTCATCCACTCTTTGAAAATATTTTGCAACGTTTTCTTCCTCCTTGATCTTTAGACTCTCAAAATGCCCTAAATGTGTTTGAATTTTAGTTTGCTTGACCTTTCCATATCCTTCATAGATGATCTTCATTTTATCCCAAATTTCCTTTGTTGATTTACAGTGTGTCACTTTTACAAATATAGGATTTGTTAATCCTCCAATAATAACATTAACAACTCTTGAATTGTCATTGCAGAGCTTCTTTGCAACAATCAGTAGGTGGAGCAGATGGAGTAGTGTAACCATTTTCAAAAGATTTCTAGACATCATAGCCAAGGGCCATTAGTTAGCTTTTCATTCTTATACTCCAGAAAGCATAATCATTTCCTTTAAATAGTGGTGCTCTATTGGAGGACATTCATTCTTGTTGATCCATTTGATCTCTTCATAATCTACCTTCCAATGGTTAAACTATGGTGAAGACACTTGCTCTGATATCATTTGTTGAAATATTGGTCAATACTGAGAGAGCGGGGTGAATCAGTATTGCTTCTTCTTTTAAAATTTTAACAATTATTAATTAACAAATTAATTAATCATAACAATTGATCAACAAGAATGTACTGGATATAGAAATTTAAATATAACAATAATAAGTACAAGTTACAATTGTGTGAGAGACACTAATATCTCTTCTTCTGAGCACCAACTCAAGGAGACACCAATACCATGGTATTAGAGCACCAACTCTAGGAAGCACCAACTCCTTTGTTTCAGAGAACCAACTCTAGGAAGCACCAACTCCCTTGTGAAACAGAATGTCTCCTACAAAGGACTACAATCCTCCGGAGTTCCTCCCTACCACACTCATTGCATAAATGATTAGAGTTTCTTTCTTGGACTCTGCTCCTTCTTTTGATCTTCTGATGTAGACTACAGATTTTGGATTACTGAGAAGGGGGGGGTGAATCAATAATAGAGCAATTTAATCCTTTTTAACCATATAATCCAAGTGTTATATCAATGTAGCATTGTCATCCAATAACTGCAGAGTAAATAAGAAATGAACAAATGAACAATCATACACATACACAGTACACTAGTGTTTTACGTGGAAACCCAAAGCGGGAGAAAACCACATAATGTTTTTTCTTATATGTCTTGAAGCATTGCATTCATTGGAAGCACCAACTTCCTTTGTTTTCCAGCAAAAACTGGAGGGAGGCTCCAACCCCCTAGTTTCTCAGGCTACAACCTAAAGGAAGCTCCAACTCCCCAATTCTCTAGCTACAACCCCCTATTTTCTCCAGCTACAACCGGAAGGTGGCTACAACCACATGTCCTTGCCCCGTCCAACCACCCTGAGGTATAAGTAGAATGATGGAACCACTATCACACTATCACTTTGAGATATATTGTTTTAAACCTGTACCAATAAACATGCACCAAACAACCTATACCAATAAACATGAACCATGGATTAACTTGTACCTCAACCTCTAATCAACCTGTACCATAAACAAGTGCATCAACCATGCACCAACCTGTACCAAACAAACTGTAATCAACCTGTACCATAAACAAGTGCATCCAACCATGTACCAAGTATGTACCANTTTACAATGTACTTCTTTATGTCCAAAATTATTGCAAGAGTAGAAATATCCAAGGAATATATGTTGATATATATTAGGGGGAGTCCCTTTGGTCATTTTGTTCTTTTTGTCTTCTTTTTCTTTTGTAGGTGGTGTTGATTTTTGTTTATTAGGAACATGTTTTAATGGTACCATCTTCCCCCTTGTTATCTTCCCTTTTTAAGGAGCTTCTAAGAGCATCTGCATAACTGATTGGTTGTTTTTCAGTATTTTATTTTGCAAAGGTTGAATCTTGATCATATCCCAGTCATGTCTTATCGTTTGGTGATATTTGACTATTAAGAATGTCATTCAATATTTTTGAACTGTCCTCAAATATTGATCGGTTGTTTCCTTTTTCATGTTCCCTCTTTAGTTGAACAATTTTAGTCTCTAGCCTCTTACAATCTTTTTGTTTTTCATTGAGATTTTTAATCAAGATTTCCTCATTTCTCTTTGCTTCTTGAAGTTGAGTCTTCAAGTCAATGATGATTCTCTTTGATTCTTTGATGGTTTTTGAAACTTCCTTTTCTCTTAATTGTTGTGCTTCTTCAAATTCTAGTAGTTATCCCCTTAGTAACTTGTTCTTATTTTTATACTTTCTAAGTTCATCCAGAGCACTGATTAGTTATGCTTATAGGTCTAATTCTCCTTCATCCTCAGATTTTTCTTCAATCTCAAAAGTATTTTTAGAAAGATTAGCTTGGGTTTATGTACCCATAAATAGATGTTTTGACTCTTCATCTTCACTTTTTTCAGATGAAATGTTGTCCTCTTTGGTGTAAAAGGTATTCTTCTTCTTTTTTGGGGGTTTTCCCTTTTTATGGTCTTTCTGATTGTAAGCTTATTCATCATCATTATCTTCTTGTTTGGGATAGGGACATTTGTTAGCGAAGTGTCCAATTTTGCCACAGTTGAAGCATTTGAAAGGTAACTTCCCTTTGTATTTTGAAGACCCTTTCTTGAGTTTTCTTATAAATTTGGCCTCTTCTTCATCTGATATATCTGAGTGATTTTCGTTTGGCACGTGCTTATGGTTCCTTATTATTTTTTATGCTTTGAAGGTTGTTTCCCTTTTTGATGAATTTTCTTGCCTGGTTCTCATTTCATATGATATATGAATCCCATGAAGGTCACCCATTGTAAGTTTGTCAAGGTCTTCTTGATCTTCCAATGTATATACCTTGGCATCATATCTCATTTTTAATGATCTCAACACCTTTTGGACAATAATCTTGTCTTTTAGTTCTTCTCCCAATGCTCTGATTGAATTGACTGTTTCATCCACTCTTTGAAAATATTTTGCAACGTTTTCTTCCTCCTTGATCTTTAGACTCTCAAAATGCCCTAAATGTGTTTGAATTTTAGTTTGCTTGACCTTTCCATATCCTTCATAGATGATCTTCATTTTATCCCAAATTTCCTTTGTTGATTTACAGTGTGTCACTTTTACAAATATAGGATTTGTTAATCCTCCAATAATAACATTAACAACTCTTGAATTGTCATTGCAGAGCTTCTTTGCAACAATCAGTAGGTGGAGCAGATGGAGTAGTGTAACCATTTTCAAAAGATTTCTAGACATCATAGCCAAGGGCCATTAGTTAGCTTTTCATTCTTATACTCCAGAAAGCATAATCATTTCCTTTAAATAGTGGTGCTCTATTGGAGGACATTCATTCTTGTTGATCCATTTGATCTCTTCATAATCTACCTTCCAATGGTTAAACTATGGTGAAGACACTTGCTCTGATATCATTTGTTGAAATATTGGTCAATACTGAGAGAGCGGGGTGAATCAGTATTGCTTCTTCTTTTAAAATTTTAACAATTATTAATTAACAAATTAATTAATCATAACAATTGATCAACAAGAATGTACTGGATATAGAAATTTAAATATAACAATAATAAGTACAAGTTACAATTGTGTGAGAGACACTAATATCTCTTCTTCTGAGCACCAACTCAAGGAGACACCAATACCATGGTATTAGAGCACCAACTCTAGGAAGCACCAACTCCTTTGTTTCAGAGAACCAACTCTAGGAAGCACCAACTCCCTTGTGAAACAGAATGTCTCCTACAAAGGACTACAATCCTCTGGAGTTCCTCCCTACCACACTCACTGCATAAATGATTAGAGTTTCTTTCTTGGACTCTTCTCCTTCTTTTGATCTTCTGATGTAGACTACAGATTTTGGATTACTGAGAAGGGGGGGTGAATCAATAATAGAGCAATTTAATCCTTTTTAACCATATAATCCAAGTGTTATATCAATGTAGCATTGTCATCCAATAACTGTAGAGTAAATAAGAAATGAACAAATGAACAATCATACACATACACAGTACACTAGTGTTTTACGTGGAAACCCAGAGCGGGAGAAAACCACATAATGTTTTTTCTTATATGTCTTGAAGAATTGCATTCATTGGAAGCACCAACTTCCTTTGTTTTCCAGCAAAAACTGGAGGGAGGCTCCAACCCCCTAGTTTCTCAGGTTACAACCTAAAGGAAGCTCCAACTCCCCAATTCTTTAGCTACAACCCCCTATTTTCTCCAGCTACAACCGGAAGGTGGCTACAACCACATGTCCTTGCCCCGTCCAACCACCCTGACGTATAAGTAGAATGATGGAACCACTATCACACTATCACTTTGAGATATATTGTTTTAAACCTGTACCAATAAACCTGCATCAAACAACCTATACCAATAAACATGAACCATGCATGAACCATGGATTAACTTGTACCTCAACCTCTAATCAACCTGTACCATAAACAAGTGCATCAACCATGCACCAACCTATACCAAACAAACTGTAATCAACCTGTACCATAAACAAGTGCATCCAACCATGTACCAAGTATGTACCAATCATGTATCAACTACTCATCAACTTGTCTCAACCATGTACCCAACATGTACTTCAACCAAAATCCCTCATTGATTTCATCATCCAAATATGATTTATAACTCTGTAATAGACCTGGTGTATATGATCACATACCTTGTTGAATTCTGGCTTATTCTAGAGAGATAACTTGTATATCGTGCCCCGCACAGAATATTTGTTGTATGGATCTTAGAAAGCATCATCAAAATAATTTATCCTCCCTTGAATTTTGGCCTTCTTTACTTCACCTTCTCTTTGAAATTCGGCTTAGATATCCTTTGGTTACCTCAGTCACTTGTAGATATTCAATATGTTCAAGTGTGATATAAAATGAGAGAGCCTTGTCTCTTATTTATACTTTCATGTAGCTTCCTCAAGGGGTTATCTTTTAACCATCTTAACCCACTTTCCTTATTTTAGGGTTAACCAACTTCTAACCACTTGTCCAATTAGTAATTTA
>JZKD02S1706341.1:24961-37556 GCA_000966675.3 Picea glauca
TGAATTATAGTACACTCATCACTTCACTTTATTATTTACCTTCTAAAAATATCTTAAACCACTTTGACTACTTTGACCTTTTGTGGCTTCTAGATGACTCATGAGGGTTCTCCAACTTCACATGGCCATAACTCTCTAACCGTGAGGAGTTATGTGGCGTTCCACATACCACTGGAAATGGGATGACATGTATTATCCATATATAATAGTATTACCTGCAAATATATCAAAACTCATACTATTATCCATAAAAAAAACTTGGGTCCATTACCGAAACCTGGGTTCTCCAACTTCCTTCAAGGGTTGACTTCAATGACAACCAACCTTAATCAACAGTAGAGACACTTTTTTTCTTACCAATTTTCTTTGTTTATATAGTTTCTTAAGAGGTATATGATATTGAAACAATGTGTCTTTTTGTAAAAGAGCAAATGAATCAATGTGTCTTTTTAATAATAAAACATTGCACCTCTTCATTTAATTAACACAAATGCTGACTTTTTTGTTTATTAATTGATTTTAATTTAAAAAGGCGTCCAAATCAAACAATAATTTTCATTCGAATATTCTAGAGTGACGGAAACAAATTTTAAATTTCTACGGCATGGGTTTTGTAAAGAACAAGCCCAATTAGCCGACCCTTAGGTAGTTTCCCCATAAAATGTGCAAGGTTGACGGTACAAGAGGTTCTTTGAAGGAAACTTGCTGAGATTTTTATATCAGATCCTTGACACTTGTTGTATTCTATTGAAGCATCATACTTAACCCTTTATTCTTGTATTTATAGCACAATAACATCTTTTTTAGGTTCCATTGTAAAGGTCTTCCAATGATATCTTCATGGAGTGAACAAGCCCTTCACTTATGTTCAATTGCTTCTTCTGTGAATGGATGTCAGTAACATAATTCAACATAAAAAAATTCTAGGATATTGATATGAATACATAAACATTAATCAATTTATCGATGACCATATTTATCATATTTCCAATAATTCCAATAGAATACACTATGTCCAGTATTGACCATATTAGTATCCTTTAACATCAATGCCAACACCATGTCCAACAAATAGAATATCTTATTAAGTGAATACATCTTTTATTTTTTGATGGGGAATTATGAACTTCACACTACATTAAGTACACTATTTTTTCCTCTTGGTTATGCACTGGTCATTTCTTTGATGGGGTTTGAAAATGAGTTTCAACCATGAGAGTCTAGAATGGAGAATTTTTTTACTATAATGTGGAAGATTTTTTAGTCCAGGAGTTTCTTATGAACAATTATCTCTTCATCAATTAGTCAAGAATAATAAGAGTGATGTTGTAGGGAATACCATCTCCTTCTAACTTATCTACAACACTATTCTTATTCTTTGTATTTTTTGACGATGAGTGAAAAGTTCAACTAAAACACATTAGACAAAATACACTCAAACAAAACTATCAAAGAATCACTCACAAATATGTAAATTTTTTGAACCTGCACAGAATAGATCTAGATAGAAAATACTACACATATTTGCAAAGAGAAATTGAGAAAGAAGAAGGAGAGAAAGAATGGAAGAAAAATCATTAACCATAATAAATAATGAATAATTTACACATGATATACTATGTATAACTCAATCAATGCGCACTGGAGGAGAACCAATGCGCCATAATGGTGGTCTAGAGTGATCTGGACACACACTGACACTTATAGGAGTGAACTGCCACCTAATCTAGTCTCTCGGGCAGTTACGGGAGTGAACTGCCACCTAGCTAAGTTAACTAGTCAACCCGTCTTCAGTTAATTGACTGAACATAGTGTAGTGAGGAGTAGATCAAGGAATCAAGGGTATTGCACCAATATGGTGATGATCCCAAGTCAAGTGTGCATTAGCATGGTGATGATCCCAATGTTGCATGGTGACAAAACCAATTCAGCATCTAGACTCAACTCAACTAATCAAACCGAAGTGTCAATTGAAAAGAATATTCTTTAGGTGGCATATTCTCCCCTAAAATATAGGAGACTGGATAATGACTAATTATGACTAATAAACAAGGAAAAACCATAGGAAAAATAAATCCTAGGAGTGTGTGAAGTAACTCTAACACCCCCCCTGAACATCACTATGGTGAAAAATAAAGAATGGGTCCCAACAACGAGGCCATGTTAGGTACCCAAATGCAAAAGATACACTAAAATAAAGTGAGGAAAAGGGGGAAAACTCATGGGAAAAAACCCCCCTCAAGGTACAATGTATGTAAAAAGAAGAACTACAGTTTCTATGAAACTGTGTCCTTCACTCCAAGACAACTTCGCAGAGAATGTAATTTCTTCTCAATGAAGGTCTTGGTGAAGATGTTTTTCGTTTGTTTTGCTTAAGAATAGAACTCTAGGTCAATTATCCCCCCATGTACTAAGTCCTGGATGTAGTGCATGCAGATCTCGATGTGCTTCATTCGCTGCCTATGAACTGGATCTCTGCAGAAATTCAGAGTGCTCTGGTTGTCACACCAGATGATGATCGGTCGATGAAACCGAATTCCTAACTCAGTGAGAAAATGTTGTAGCCACATAGATTGAATGGTTATGTTAACTACCCCTATGTACTCGGCCTCGGCTTAAGAAAGAGAAATAGTGCTTGCTTCTTGCTCAACCAAAAAATAGGCCCAGAACTAAGACTAAGTGAGTAACCAAATGTGGACTTGCAATCAATGTTATCGCCAGCCCAGTCAGAATCAGTAAACCGAATGAGATCTAATGTAGATTCTATTTCATAGTGAATCCCAAAGGTGATGGTGCCATGTATGTATCGAAGGATACACTTTGCAGCCTTCTAATGTAGCTCATGCGGCTCCTGCATGAACCTGGAAATTGCGCCAACTGCATAGGAGAGGTATGGTCTGGAGTGTGTGAGATACAAAAAGCTCCCCACTAGATGTATGTGCAGTGTGTTGTCAACCATTGGAGTCTCCTCACCATCCTCAAGTTTGACTCCTGATAGGAAAGGAGTCGGAGCAGACTTGCAGTCTGTCATGTGAAATCTCTTAAGGAGATCTTGTGCATACTTGGCCTGAGACAGTTTGATGCCTGATGCATCCTAACTGATCTCGAGTCCAAGGAATAAGTGTAGTGGACCCATGTTTATCATCAAAAACTTGTCATGTAGAATCCTCTTGACTGCAACAATCATTGAAGTCGAGCAATCGGTGATCAACAAATCATCAACATATAGAACTAAGAGTAGAAGTGAATCAGTCATCCTAAGCATGTAGACATATGGGTCTGATTTACAACGTACAAAGTTCTGTGACAATAGGTAGGATTCCATCTTGGCATACCATGCCCTCGGAGCCTGCTTGAGGCCATAAAGGGACTTCTTCAGTCGACAAACCAAAGATGAGTCCTGCATAAATCCATGGGGTTGCTCCATATAGATCTCCTCAGAGAGATCACCCTGAAGAAATGCATTCTTCATGTCCATCTGATGGACTTCCCATCCCTTGGTTGTCACAATGGCAAGTGCCAATTGTATGGAATCCATCTTCGCTACTAGACTGAAGGTCTCGTCATAGTCAATACCATGCACCTACTGAAATTCTTTGGCAACAAGCCTAGCTTTGTATCTCCTAATATGTCCATCCGCTGCACTCTTGGTCCTATAGACCCATCTGCATTTGAAAATTTTCCTCCCAGAAGGAAGGGGAACCAGATCCCAAGTCTGGTTCTTGAGGAGGGATTTGTATTCCTCCTACATGGTGAATTCCCAAAAGGTATTTCCAGCAGCCTCGCCATAAGACTATGGATCTAAATACTAAACTAAGAAAAGATGTCTGGAGGGAAATGGTTTAGTGGCAGTGAGTGCAAGAGGAGGCTCCTCTAAATCAGATCGAGTCCTCCTAGTAACGGTTGGATCACCAATGAGATCCACTGCATCCTAAAGAGTAGTTTGTGCCCACTTGGGCCTCTACTTTGGCTCTGCAACTGCATCTGGATGCTCTGACTATGCATCTTACTGTACTAACTCTGTATCTGAATCATTTGAGTCCTCTGAATCAAAAATCTCATCTGAAGAAGAGTCGTCATGTGCATGTTCATCATCTCGGACAGGTGGAAGAATGAAGGTGTTTGCATGCGGCTATTGAGGTACATGCGAGAAACTTTCCTCGAATTAGACACTTCACTCAATGATGATCCGGTTCGAAGAAAGATCAATAAGTCTAAGTCTATATCCCTTCACACCGTCGGGGTATCCAACAAAAATAAACTCATTGATCTGTGGATCAAGTGTATTCCTCTTTTTAGAGGGAATCTTGACCCATGCATGTGAACCAAAAATGCGAAAGTGGGTCACTTCCGGTTTGAGGCTGCTCCAAGCTTCATAGGAGGCCTTATCCTTGACAGATCTATGGGGAGATCTGTTTTGGATGTATGTTGCACAATTAAGTGCGTATGCCCATAGTCTCTGTGGTAATGACTTTGCATGCAGCATGCAAGATGCCATCTCCTTTAGAGATCTGTTTTTCCGCTCAACAACTTTGTTTTGCTACAGAGTATAGAGAACTGTGTGATGCAACTGAATCCCTACCTCATGGAAAAGATTATGGATCTCATTATTTACATACTCTCCCTCATTATCAGTTCAAAGGAATTTGACCTTCTTTCCGAACTGTGTCTCAACCAAGGCTTTGAAATCTTTGAGGTGTTGAAAGACCTCAGATTTTTGCCTGAGAAAGTAGATCCATGTAAAACGTGAGAAATCATCAACAAAAATGAGAACAAACCTCGCTTTGTTGATAGATGGATGTGTAAAAGGACCCATAAGGTCACTGGGGATCATATCTAAAGGTGCAGAAGCTCTCTAAGACTTTCCTTTGTCAAATTTCTCTCGAGGGTGTTTTCCGAGAACACATCCATCACATACTCCCTTAGAGAAATGGATGTCTGGTAGAGTATCAACCAATCTTTGCTTGCTAAGTTGTTGCATGTATCTGAAATTCAAATGTCCAAACCTTTCGTGCCATATCCTACTACTTTCATCAACATGAGTAAGCAATAAATCATAATCATGTTCAATGAATTCAGAAAACATATACGATCTAGACTGATGATTTACCTCACTGGTAGAAACCTTGGAGTTGTTTTGCATGTCATAGATTTCCACGGAATTTGGTGTGAATATGACTTTCTTTCTGGTACCGTAATTCATCATCTGATACATGGAGAGAAGGTTGACGGAAAGTTTGGGAGCGTGCAACACATTCTCGAAGATTTCGTTGGTGAGTTCAATCCTTCCTTTGTTGGTGACTTCAACAGAAGAGTTGCCCCCCATTAGAATAGGAGGACCTTTGCATGCATCCAATGAAGAATATACTTCTTTTGACGAGATCCATATGATGTGATGCTCCTAAATCTACGATCCAAGCATCAAGAGAGGAGTTGATGGCAATCAAGGCATGACTAGAATTGCCTTTATTGGGATTCTGATCTTCTGGCTTCTTCTTCTTGGCACCCTAGGGGATGCAATCTCCAAGGTTTTTTTGCTTAAGTATTTTAGACATTATATCTATTTGTTTTTGCATGCATGCGGATTCTGGATGGAATCCTTTGTGACAGTACGTGCATTTCTCCCATTTTCTTCCCTTTCCCCCTTTGGATTCGGAGGCATCGGTGAAGGGTTTTGTGTATCCTTCCTTCTTAGTATGTGCATGAGATTTCCTTTTGTCTTTATTTTTATATTTCTGATATTTTTGGATGTCATCTTTCACAGTAAGTGTATGCGCCTTTGGGCCTTTGATTTTTCCCATGTTGATGAGCTTGGTTTGCTCTTGTGTCAGGGATTCGATAAAGTCCTCAAGACAAGGAATCTTCCAGGTGGCTCCAGAGGTGAATCTGACATAATGGAATGTGGAAACGAATATAGAGAATTCAGGACCAAGTTTGGAGAGAATGGTGAGAACCATTTTCTTCTCCTCCTTATACTTATCAACCCCGCAAGCTTTGAGTTACGACAGTAAATCCTTGAATTTTGTAAAGAAATCTTGGATATTGTCGAAGCCTTTTGGATCCAATGTGAGTAGTTCCACCTCCAACATCTGTCCCCTCATCTCATCATGTTTTCCAAAGAGCCCTTCCAAGGTGGTCCAGACTTCATTTGGAGTCTTATAGGAAGATATGTGAAAAAGAAGATCGGGAGAAATAAGACTGCAAATCGTTGCGAGTGCTTCATCCATCCGATTTAAGTACTTGGATTTTTCTATGGTTGATGTCGGTTTTGTATCTGTATTCAAGGTTAACCTNAGTGAGTGCAAGAGGAGGCTCCTCTAAATCAGATCGAGTCCTCCTAGTAACGGTTGGATCACCAATGAGATCCACTGCATCCTAAAGAGTAGTTTGTGCCCACTTGGGCCTCTACTTTGGCTCTGCAACTGCATCTGGATGCTCTGACTATGCATCTTACTGTACTAACTCTGTATCTGAATCATTTGAGTCCTCTGAATCAAAAATCTCATCTGAAGAAGAGTCGTCATGTGCATGTTCATCATCTCGGACAGGTGGAAGAATGAAGGTGTTTGCATGCGGCTATTGAGGTACATGCGAGAAACTTTCCTCGAATTAGACACTTCACTCAATGATGATCCGGTTCGAAGAAAGATCAATAAGTCTAAGTCTATATCCCTTCACACCGTCGGGGTATCCAACAAAAATAAACTCATTGATCTGTGGATCAAGTGTATTCCTCTTTTTAGAGGGAATCTTGACCCATGCATGTGAACCAAAAATGCGAAAGTGGGTCACTTCCGGTTTGAGGCTGCTCCAAGCTTCATAGGAGGCCTTATCCTTGACAGATCTATGGGGAGATCTGTTTTGGATGTATGTTGCACAATTAAGTGCGTATGCCCATAGTCTCTGTGGTAATGACTTTGCATGCAGCATGCAAGATGCCATCTCCTTTAGAGATCTGTTTTTCCGCTCAACAACTTTGTTTTGCTACAGAGTATAGAGAACTGTGTGATGCAACTGAATCCCTACCTCATGGAAAAGATTATGGATCTCATTATTTACATACTCTCCCTCATTATCAGTTCAAAGGAATTTGACCTTCTTTCCGAACTGTGTCTCAACCAAGGCTTTGAAATCTTTGAGGTGTTGAAAGACCTCAGATTTTTGCCTGAGAAAGTAGATCCATGTAAAACGTGAGAAATCATCAACAAAAATGAGAACAAACCTCGCTTTGTTGATAGATGGATGTGTAAAAGGACCCATAAGGTCACTGGGGATCATATCTAAAGGTGCAAAATCTCTCTAAGACTTTCCTTTGTCAAATTTCTCTCGAGGGTGTTTTCCGAGAACACATCCATCACATACTCCCTTAGAGAAATGGATGTCTGGTAGAGCATCAACCAATCTTTGCTTGCTAAGTTGTTGCATGTGTCTAAAATTCAAATGTCCAAACCTTTCGTGCCATATCCTACTACATTCATCAACATGAGTAAGAAATAAATCATAATCATGTTCAATGAATTCAGAAAACATATACAATCTAGACTGATGATTTACCTCACTGGTAGCAACCTTGGAGTTGTTTTGCATGTCATAGATTTCCACGGAATTTGGTGTGAATATGACTTTCTTTCTGGTACCGTAATTCATCATCTGATACATGGAGAGAAGGTTGATGAAAAGTTTGGGAGCGTGCAACACATTCTCGAAGATTTCGTTGGTGAGTTCAATCCTTCCTTTGTTGGTGACTTCGACAGAAGAGTTGTCCCCCATTAGAATAGGAGGACCTTTGCATGCATCCAATGAAGAATATACTTCTTTTGACGAGATCCATATGATGTGATGCTCCTAAATCTATGATCCAAGCATCAAGAGAGGAGTTGATGGCAATCAAGGCATGACTAGAATTGCCTTTATTGGGATTCTGATCTTCTGGCTTCTTCTTCTTGGCACCCTAGGGGATGCAATCTCCAAGGTTTTTTTGCTTAAGTATTTTAGACATTATATCTATTTGTTTTTGCATGCATGCGGATTCTGGATGGAATCCTTTGTGACAGTACGTGCATTTCTCCCATTTTCTTCCCTTTCCCCCTTTGGATTCGGAGGCATCGGTGAAGGGTTTTGTGTATCCTTCCTTCTTAGTATGTGCATGAGATTTCCTTTTGTCTTTATTTTTATATTTCTGATATTTTTGGATGTCATCTTTCACAGTAAGTGTATGCGCCTTTGGGCCTTTGATTTTTCCCATGTTGATGAGCTTGGTTTGCTCTTGTGTCAGGGATTCGATAAAGTCCTCAAGACAAGGAATCTTCCAGGTGGCTCCAGAGGTGAATCTGACATAATGGAATGTGGAAACGAATATAGAGAATTCAGGACCAAGTTTGGAGAGAATGGTGAGAACCATTTTCTTCTCCTCCTTATACTTATCAACCCCGCAAGCTTTGAGTTACGACAGTAAATCCTTGAATTTTGTAAAGAAATCTTGGATATTGTCGAAGCCTTTTGGATCCAATGTGAGTAGTTCCACCTCCAACATCTGTCCCCTCATCTCATCATGTTTTCCAAAGAGCCCTTCCAAGGTGGTCCAGACTTCATTTGGAGTCTTATAGGAAGATATGTGAAAAAGAAGATCGGGAGAAATAAGACTGCAAATCGTTGCGAGTGCTTCATCCATCCGATTTAAGTACTTGGATTTTTCTATGGTTGATGTCGGTTTTGTATCTGTATTCAAGGTTAACCTATACAATCCTCTAGTTTGGAGATGAATCATTATTCTCTCCTTCCATGCAAAGTAGTTGTAAGGTGTAAGAATGAATTCTTTTTGGAAATCCATCTTTCCGCTATCTTCAATCTTTTGTACTTGCAAAACAATTTGGTGTACTTTTTTATTAGCAGTCTGTCGGCTCTTATACCATGTAAATATGTTGAACCTGCACAGAATAGATCTAGCTAGAAAATACTACACACATTTGCAGAGAGAAATTGAGAAAGAAGAAGAAGGAGAGAAAGAATGGAAGAAAAATCATCAACCGTAATGAATAATGAATAATTTACACATGATATACTTTGTATAAATCAATCAATGCGCACTGGAGAAGAACCAATGCACCATAGTGGTGGTCTAGAGTGATCTGGACACACACCAACAGTTACGAGAGTGAACTGCCACCTAGTCTAGTCTCTCAGGTAGTTACAGGAGTGAACTGCCACCTAGCTGAATTAACTAGTCAACCAATCTTCAGTTTACTGGTTGAACAGAGAATAGTGAGGAGTAGATCAAGGAATCAATGGTAATGCACCAGTCTAGTGATGATCCCAAGGCAAGTGCGCATTATCATGGTGATGATCTCAATGTTGCATGGTGACAAAACCAATGCAGCATCTAGACTCAAATCAACTAGTCAAACTGAAGTGTAAATTGAAGAGAATAGTATCCAGGTGGAATATTCTCCCCTAAAATGCAGGAGACTGGATAATGACTAATTATGACTAATAAACAAGGAAAAACCTTAGGAAAAATAAATCCTAGGTGTGTGTGAAGTAACTCCAACAAAATCTTACTTACTAATATGTGTTACATATTTTTACCCCTTGCATCTACTTGAACACTTAGCCTGCTTCCCACTCTCAAAATTGAACTAAACAAAGAAATTCCCAAAGAAAACAATTACAATTTATCTAAATTCAAGTTTAGCGAGAGAAGTAGAATTCTTAAAGACCATTACCCTACTCACAAAGTAGGACTTCTATAATATTGTAGAAAACCACCCTCATTATCTGGTAACTCGACATAATTTAGAGAAACAAGGAGTTATAGTTTTGATTGATCCATAACTCTAATCAATTTTCTGAAGTTTTGGGTCAATCTAAAAATGAGAAAAATAGCTAATAACATCATTCCAACATGCACGTAACTTTGATTATAATAAAATTATGATCATGGTAAATTTTTTGGTCAAAAATAAGAGAATTATAATGCAAGATTAACATATTCCCACAAATTATAACATTTTCATATATCACGACCACTCTACAACCACCCAAACTTAAAAAAATATATCACGACCATTCTACAACCACCCAAACTTAAAAATATAGCAATAGACAACATAGTAGCACCCAATGTTTAAAAGGAAAAATAATAATTTAACACCCCAAACTTTTAAAGCTACAAAGAAGACCTTCTCAACTCCTAGAAAGTTCTAGCCGGAGAGAATCACAAAAACAAGGAATATCAACTACCCAAAAGATCAAATTCGATGGCTAGATAAATATATTGATAGGAGAACTAAACAAAGTTCAAAACAACAAAAAGGTAATGTTTACAAGGAAAAATAATAGTTTAATACCCCCAAACTTTTAAAGCTATAAAGGAGACATTCTCAACTCCTAGAAAGTTTTAGTCGAAGAGAGAATCACAAAAACAAGAAATATCAACTACCCAAAAGATCAAATTCTATGGCTACATAGATATATTGATAGGAGAACTAAACAAAGTTTAAAACAACAAAAATAAATATAAAAAGATAACCAAAAATTACCCTTAAAAGTGCAAAAACATAGAGTGAAAATTAAATTTTATATTAAAAAAACACACTGATAGAATGAAAATTAAATTTTATATTAACATACTTTAAGTAAGTCTAGCAATTAAACTAACAACATTCTTCCCCGACGTAAGTCTAGAATTGATGTTTTACATATTTATTAAATAAAAGAAAAACAAAATTATAAAAAAACATATTAGAACATGTATTCACTTTTCATTAATTTATTAAAAAAAATAAAAATAAACTTTTTTTTTTAAACTAAATATTTGTTATTTTAAATTAATGGATTTTTTTTACTTTAATCGTTAAGGCAACTAAGCAAGACACAAAATTGGTGTCTCATTTGCGCAAGGAAATTAGTGTATGAGACCCCCTTGTCTGTGGAACAAGGGACCTCCTTTGCGCAGGGATTTGACTGCTAAAGTCTACAAAGGTGTACATATCTCACTCCCTCTGGATTTGAACCTATGACCTCTTAGGTGGAAACACATGTTCTTAACCATTAAATCCAGTCAAAATATTAATGATTATTTTATCATGATCAATATATAATAAAGATTATTATTCTATTCATTTAATTAAGTATAATGAAAATAGTTGTAAAAAAAAGTTATTATTCTACTCTATAATATGTTTATTTTGTGTTGATTTTAATAAGTTATGTAAAAAATGAAAATTATTAAAAGAATTTAGGTTTAATTTCAATAGTATTTTCAAATTAAAGAGAAATACCTTTAAAACAAAAACTAATATATTAAAAAAATATTATCTTCAAATTAAAGAAGAAAAAAAATCTAATATATTAAAAAGAAATTCATTAAAAATATTTTATTAAACATATATTTTGGACATAACCCTTTTTTTTTATATATAATCTTGGTTAATCATCCTTTAATGTTAACAAGTTTTGATTAGAATCCTTCATATTAATCTAATCAAATTATATATATTCATAAACCCGTGAATAATTGATTTGTTTATTTAATTAGCAATTATATATTTTTAACTCTTTGTACATTATTGTACTTAAACTTTTAATTATCAATTTAGCAAGTGGAAAGGCGTTGTTGGGTAGGTGGGGCACCTATTTTTCTTACTAAGAAAAATATTGTACTTTTTTTTCCAACAGAAAATTTTCTCCATTATATTATACATATAATGTATTCTCAAAACATATGGTTACAAATGCAGTTGAAGAGGTTACTGATAAAAGTAAACAACTTTCGCCTGTAGTGGTCTCTTGATCAATGAGGATGGAAAGTTCATAGAAGGAAGCAAAGACCAAAAATAACAAAGAAAGTTGTTAAGAGACTCTCCAGACTAGCAAAGAACCATATTTCTTTTTAATAGAATAGAAGTTATGAGATCATATGTAAAATCCAATTTTTAGATCTTTAGAGACCACTAAGGAGTGAGAAGTTGATCTTAGGAAAGAGTTAGAAAAAGAGGAGGGCCCTCATGACCATCAATCTAGTGATTATAAGTTATGATACCCACTTTTTTCTGGAGAGAAACCTTTGGTAGATGGTCTGTTGATTTGTTATATTCACGATAGATGTGTTTGTAGTTGAGTTTTTTTAAGGCGAGCTGGAGTAGTCTAATTCTGTCCTTCCAAGCTGAGAGACTGATTGCTTGAAGATCGCCCATGTTGTTCAACCACTCAATGATAGTCCTAGAGTCCCCGAGTATATGGAGGGATTCAATATCTAGTCTAGAGGCCAAGCATAGTGTGGCCCAGGTGCCCAATAATTCTTCCCTGGTGTTGGTGCCCGAGCCACAGTTGAAGGTCCATTTATAGAAAGAGTTTTTTGTGATTCTGATCAACCCTCCTGCGCCACTCTAATCGCCATTAGATTGTGTTGCTCCATCAAACCAACCTGCTGGGATGTCCTCTAAGTTAGGGACCTTCTTGTTGTTCTACAGTCTTGTCTTATTTGAGTGAAGCGCATTCCAGGTTTTAAGAAAACCAAGTGTTTTGTAAACTGTAGTTCCAATGGAGGGGATTCCATTTTCAAAAATTGTATTATTCCTGACCAGCCAGATAGACC
>JZKD02S1706341.1:37566-105566 GCA_000966675.3 Picea glauca
AGTGAATGTAGATTGCCAATGCAATCCTTGAAGACAAGCATTCCCAACAACAAAGATAAACAAATATGAAAAAAAAACATGTAGAAGAAAAGGTAACATAATGAAAAGTAGCCCTGTATGCCAAGAACAAAAAGTGTCGATGGTATATTGACAGTGGATGCTCTAAGAATATGACATGAGATAAAAGCAAACTTATCAATCTGACAAAGAAGGAAAAATGAAGTGTCACATTTGGAGATAATGTATTTGCCAGAATACTTGGAAAAGACATAGTCACTTTGAGAAACAAGAAAAATAATGCATAAAATATGCTACTAGTTGAAAATATGAAGCCTACTCTTCTAAGTGTAAGCCAAGCTTGTGATCACAGACATATACTCATTTTTTACTCCCATAAATGTGAAATCATGAAGGAAGGATCAATAAAATTAGTAGTTATTGCACCAAGAACCTCAAGTGATATATATATTTTAGATATTAAAGAAGAAGGAGAATACTACATGATTCAAGTAGATGAAAGTTGGTTGTGGAAAAAACGAATGGGACACTTGATCTTTGACAATATGATCAAAGATATTAGAAAGGAAGCAATGAAGGACATGCCAAATATTACAAAACCTTATGACCCTGTTTGTAAGCATTGCCAACTTGGGAAGCAAACGAAAGTCAGATCTCTACATCAAGACCCTTGGAGCTTGTTCACACTGACCTCTGTGGACCTACTAGGACTAGAAGTACACAAGGAGAACATTACTTCATGTCGATTGTTGATGACTATAGAAGGATGACCTGTGTATACTTCCTTAGAGAAAAATCAGAGGCATTTAAAAATTTTAAGGCATTCAAAGCTTATGTGGAGAATGGGACAAATCTCAAGATCAAATGTCTAAGGTCAGACAATGGAGGGGAATTTACCTCTAAAAAATTCAATAAGTTTTGTGAAGATCATAGAATCAAGAGACAATTTTTAGCTCCAAAAACTTCTCAACATAATGGATTTGTTGAAAGGAAAAACATAACTATTCAAGAAGCTGCAATAACAATGTTGAATGAAGCCAAACTTCCAGATAAGTTTTGGAGAGATGCATTATATACAATAGTTCACATAATCAATCGAGCACAACTTAGAGTTAACCATGACAAGACACCTTATGAGCTATGGTTTGGAAGACCGACATCAATCAAACACTTCAGAGTCTTTGGGAGCAAATGCTATATTAAGAGGGATGATGATAACTTAGGAAAATTTGATTCCAGGTCAGATGATGGGATATTTCTTGGTTACTCACCCAAAAAAAAAGGCTTACAAATGCTATAATCTAAGATTGCACAAAATAGTCGAAAGTGAAAATGTAAAAGTGGATGATATCAAGATAAATCAAATGCAAATGCAAATGTAAAAGTAGATTCTATAATATCAAGATAAAAAAAAATAAAAATTGATGAATGAAGAATAACTAGTGATGTTGAAGAAGATGGTGAATCACATGATGAAGATGGTTAATCACAAAATGAAGAAGATGTTGAAGAAATATAAGAGAATGAGCCACAAACTGGTGAAAAAAAGATGAGGAAGAAACACCCTTGCCAAAAGCTCCATAAAAAAGAGTTCAAAAGAATCACCTTGAAAGCCAAAGCATAGGGGATAAAAGTGCAGGAGTAAAAACTAGCATAAAACTGACATTTGAATCAGAGAAAACAATGCTTTCTGTGGTAGAACCCAAATCATGTTCATAAGCCAACAAGAATGAATATTGGATAAAATAAATGAATGAAGAACTCAAACAAATAGAGAAAAATCATACCTGGGAATTGGTCTCAAGACCAAAAGACAAAAATGTGATAGGAAACAAATGGATTTTCAAGAATAAACTTAATGAAAATGGACATATTATAAATAATAAAGTCATATTAGTATGCAAGGGATATTCCCAAGTTGAAGGAATTGACTTTGAGGAGACATTTTCCCCAGTGGAAAGGTTAGAAGCTATTAGAATGTTTTTGGCATTTGCACACTTCAAAAACTTCAAAATCTATCAGATGGATGTCAAGTCAACATTTCTAAATGGAACCTTAGAGGAAGAATTCTATTTAGAACAACCTAAAGGATTTAAGTTGATAGAAAATCATGCTTATGTATGAAACTGAAAAAGGATTTGTATGGTCTTAAACAAGCTCCCAGAGCATGGTTCTCAAGGCTTGATAACTATCTACAACAACAATGATACAAGAGAGGGATTACTGAAAATAAGATATATATCAAAATTGAAGAAAAAAAAATGATTTCGGTTGTGGTATATGTGGATGATATCATTTTTGGAAGTAATTTAACTATACTGAGAAAACGGTTTGCTACAAAAATGCAGAAAGAATTTGAGATTTCTATGCTCGGTGAACTAACATTCTTCTTGGGTTTACAAGTTACTCAGACAAGCAAAGGGATATTCATATCCCAAACCGAATATATCAAAGAAATGCTAAAGAAATTTCAAATGGAATATTGCAAACCTATGAGCACTCCCATGGTTACATGATGCAAACTAAGCTTAGATGATGATTCACCAAAGGTAGACAAAACCATGTATAGATAAATGGTTGGTATCCTATTATATGTAATAAAAACAAGACCTGATATCATACAAGTCGTAGGAATAATAGGCAGATTTCAATCTGCACCTAAAGAGACTCATTTGAAGGCAATAAAAATGATATTCAAATATCTAAGAGCTACCTTGGATTTTGGATTATGGTATCCAAACAAAGTATTTTACATTAAATGCATATACTGATGCAGATTGGGGTGGTAGTGTGGATGATAGAAAAAGCACCAGTGGAGGAGAATTCTTCCTAAGAAAGTGTCTAGTATCATGGATAAGTAAGAAGCAAACATCTATATCACTGTCAACTGCAAAAGTTGAATATATTGCTACTTCCACTTGCTGCACTCAAGTAATTTGGATCAAACAAACCTTCACAATACTATATATGACAAAACTAGTGCCATAAACCTTTCTAAGAATCTTGTCATGCACTCAAAAACCAAACATATCCCAATCAAATTTAATTTTTTAAGGGAATAAGTTTCTCAAAAAGTTGTTAAAGTGGAATATGTGGATACTAAAGAAAAGATTGCAGATATATTCACAAAACCTCTACCTAGGAGTAATTTTGAATACCCTAGACATAAATTGGGGGTAATCTTTTGAACAGACTGTGAAGAAGCTAAATTTTGAACAGACTATGAATAAGCTAAATTTTGTAGTATGAGATACTACCTTGCGACACTATTTAGGTGGGACAATAGTTGGAACTAACTCTGGTATCCTGTAGAGATGACCCCCCGGAGTAACAATGACACTACGAGGTCAAGACTCATAAATAACATGGCACTTCCACATATATGGTTGGCCCAATAGAACATCAGAGACATCCAGTGGGGAAAAATCACATAATACCTCATCCTTGAAGGGTTGGATGCCATATGAAAATCGACACTGCTGGATGACACAGAGATATCGTCCCTAGTGAAGCCACATGATGTTGTATGGATACGGGCGTGGTGTTGTCGAAAATCCCAACTGTTTGACGACCTCTATTGAGATGAGGTTGTTCTAGATTCTGCTATCAACAATAAAATGCAGCGGGGTCCCCTTCACCTACATCTGTGAATGAAAAAGGTGCTCCCCCTCTTCAGGATATGCTGGTTCTTCTGGTTGAATTGTTGTGGTCACGATAATAGTAGTGGGGTCTGCGTTGATGATCTTTCTTCTACCAGTATTTTCTGAATCATATTTTGAATCAGGGTTCAACTCCTTATCTTTGATTTCGGCCACCAATTGTTTTGAGCAACATTCATCGGTTTTGTGCTAGGGGATTTTGGGGAAATCACATCATTTTTCAGTGTCCTTATTCATCTTTCCGTTACCCTTATTTTCATGTGTCTTGGATTGGTTTTCTAAAGGTTGGTTGTTAGGGCCGTCTTTACCATACTTTGGTTGTTGCGGATTTTCATACCTGAACTCCCGCTTGTTCTGGTGCTTAAATTTCTGCTCGATTTTAACAACATATCAATAAGTAGCACCCAGTAACGAGATGTCCAAAAAATCCATTTCAATTTGGATGTATCTATGTAGAGCCCCATAGTATTTTAGAACCATATGTCACTCGGAGTCTTTGATATCCAGCTTGGTGCACAAAGTATGGCAGGTATTGGTGAACTCTGACACTGCTTGGCCCCTCTCTTGTTTCAATGTGGTCCATCTCATGTACTGGTCATCATAGTTGCCAACAGGGTAATATTGTTCCTTGACCACATCCACAAAAAAATCCCAAGTGGGCTCAACCCCATATATTTCAGAATCCTCTGTGGAAATTTTCTCCCAGTAAGTTTCCCACCAATGTTTGACATGGGGGATAGCCTTAAGGAGTGCAAAGGTGATATTTTCCATGTCAGATAAATTATGAACAAACAAATAACCTTCTACCAGATTTAACCATTTTTCTAGGGCATCTGCATCTATCTGTCCTTCAAATATGGGAATATAAAAATTAACTTGTACCTTTAAAGGCGAGGTGCCTCCAAAGTGGTCCCTTGATGAAGATGCGCTTGTTTTTATCAGCAGACGTTGAAGAATGTGGGAAAAATTCTCCATCATTTTATCCCTCTGTCGCGTGAGAGATCGCTCAAGCAACATATTAATAGAATTGTCTGCTCTGTCGTTTTTCTTTTCTTCCGCCATGGAGGGTTTCTTGGGTGTGAGAGAGCAATTTTCGTCAAGAGAGACAAGATTGAGACCCAACTTGCTATACTCGGACCTCGTTGGGGGCATGCACTGAAAAAAACGATCAAGAGCAGCCTGGTTTGATACTACTGATCCAGATTATTTTCGACACAAAATGAGAGTGAAGATACAATAAAGAAATGTATAGAGATATCTCAAATATCCAATAATATAACAGAAATATATCAGAGATGCAACCATAAATACAAATATATAGTAATACAAATTTTTGATTGATGAGCAAAATGTACAAAACTGTAGAAATACAAAGTGAAAGACTCACTAGAATGGTGGAAACTTATCTTTGAGAAGAGATGTGAAGAATACTCACATTCACAAGAAGATGATTACAATGAGGCTCTAAAGGAATTTTTAACATAAATAAAATCCAAAACCCTAACCCCGAAAGATGAAAAGCTAACCATTTTGTGGACCCCATTTTGGGTAGTTTGGTGTATTAACATCCCAAGGGTGTAACTTTGGCATAAGATCTTTGTTTGTGGCACACAATATCTCTATGGAAAGGTATTGTTGAGGATATTCATTTTGGGGGATCATTGAGAGACTTTGGTTATCATTGAGGTGCTCGATCCCCCCAAAAAATTCATTTAGGTCCTCAAAATGGCCCCAGAAGTTTAGGAATCGAAAAACTGCTAAAAATAGTAAATTGCTAGAAGAATGTTTTGGGCCAGTTGGAATAGGTGGGTGCCCACCGATATCCACGTGGATCATCCATTCTACCAAAAAAACAAACCAGTCAATGGAAGTTCTTAAATTGGATCTTTACAAATCATATAATCATGTAAGTTGGACCTTCCTCCAACTAGTGTTGCTGAAAATAGGGTTGGCCCTCCCCATGGTAAAATGGATAATGGGTTGCATTCAGTCTGTGTGTTTTGTCATCCTCATCAAGAGGTATCCTTCAATATTTTTCAGAGGGACTCGTGGGCTGAGACAAGGATGTCCCTTATCACCCTTATTGTTTTTAAGTATTGCAGAAGTGCTCGGTAAACTTATGGAGGAGGCGAGAAGATCAAGGTTGATCTAGGGCATAAATGTTTCTCAAGAATCCATTTCTCATCTTATGTTTGTAGATGATGTATTATGTTTTTCTATGGGAATGGAAAGAGATTTATCATATATATAAAAGTTTTTAGACATTTATTGCAAGGTGATGTAGTAACATTCCAATTATCCTAGGGATGACACACTAAAGGTAGTTATGAGGACGTGACAGAGCTGTTATAGCAATGATTGGTTGCTACGGGATGTGAATGAGATAGAATGTTGGTAGTAAAAATAGTGGCGCGTATCAATGTAATGATACATAGTTGCATTATTTGGACTGGTGGGAGTAAAAGTAGTAGCGCAGATAGATGGAATGCTACAGAGTTGCAGAATTTGGACTGTTGGGAGTAATAGAAGTGGCACAAATCGATTGAATGCTACATATTTGCAACATTGGGGAAGCTGGGAGCGTTTCTATAGAATGGTGTTGGCATGTTTACAGGAAGAGTGTGCTTGTCAATGATGGTAAGAACAATAACGAACCAAACCTTGAGAGAGCAGAAGATGAGAAATCTCATAAGAGATAGCGGTTTCCAGAAGTGCAGACGAGGTCCAAGAGACAAACTCGCAGGAGAAGCAAAGGTCGAGATCCTTGAACACTTATAAAACCTTCTAAATTAGAGAGATCAGAAACTCAAGAGGAAGAGAAAAAACGACCGTTGGATCACTTTTGAGTGGAAGGAAAGGATAAGCATCGTAGACAGATCGAGTCGTTGATCTAAGATCTTGATCAAACGAACATCATTCATTTTGGGTCTAAATATGTGAGGAGGTTACGCTTTAGAAAAATCTCACTTCAAGAGTTTCAATTTGAGATTTGAAATACCTGAATTTCGGAGAGCTGGAGTAAATTTCAACCGTGATATCTAGAGGGATATGTGGCGATGGATCGTGAGCTCCGGAGAAATCTCTTCGAGGGTTCTTAGTTTGAGATTTGAAATATCCAAAGTTTAGAGAGCCGGAAAGCTAGAGTAAATCTCAACCATCAAATCTATAGGGATACTTGGCAACTGATCGTGAGCTCCAGAGAAATCACTTCGAGAGTTTTCAGTTTGAGATTTGAAATTCCCGAAGCCCGGAGAGACAAAGAGACAAAATAAGTTCTTGACCGTCGGATGAATCGAAGGAGATCTCAAACGTTAATCAAGAAAGAGGCCGCAGAACCATCAATCTTCTTGAAAGGTCAAATTTCTGAAGTAGAGGTAGAGGAATCGATTGAGAAGGACAGGTCTCCGTAGATCATCGACTCTGGCATATTGGTGTACGAAGAAAAGTAGGGTTTGATATTTGAAACTCCTGGAGCCCGGATCATGAAGTAAATCACAGTCGTTGATTTAGGAAGGTTAGATCTGATCCGCATAACTTGGGAAGAAAAATATGAATCGTTAGTTCAGGAGCACCGTCAATATCGTGAGATCGACAACCCCGTCACATTTCGGGGATCAAAGGTGTGCGAACTTTAATAAGTTAAGGGCAGGATGCAATCGAAACCATGGTTTTGGAGACAGGACACATGGAGGCTCGAGGTAAATTGCGTGGTGAAAAGTAGTTTGATTTCAAACCACCTTTGGATGTACCCACAATCACATGGTCACATGAGATCATTGCCCAAGGTCATATCGAGAAAAACTCTAGTGCTCTCTAGGCGTGAGTTCAGAAGTCGGGAGAGTCAGGGTTGGCTCACATCCAAAGACATGAAACGCGAAGTCCTGAAGTACTTGGACCCAAGTCACAGCCAACGATCACGTGGAGAGAGAATAGAGGAAGGAGCCAACGTCCCTAAGCTCCAGTTCAGAGATAGGGAGTTGGGAGAATCAAGATGTCTATTAGCACAAGATTGGTTTATGCCTCAGCTTTGCATAAGTCCTTCATTATTCATTTTGGAAAATGAATATAATGGAGGAAAATTAAATTTATATTGGTTTATGCCCAATCTCCAAGTTCAAGCATTAATCGACATCTCAAGACAACACTAGCCAAAGAAAAAATCATTGACAACACTCTCACAAGGTTCCAAGCATAAAAATCACCCATGTATTTACACTACCGAATTTCACGTAGACACACAGGCGGGTGCTACCTAAATTCACTACCTAAATTCTGGCAGAAAACAAATTGTGCAGAGTTATTTTACCAGTTTTGAGTCACTAACTTCAAACTTGGATTATGAACAATTGAGAAGGTATTTTTAAAAACTAGAGGAGGTTTTTGTTCATAATATTCAAAATAACAAAAACCTCTCTCTTTTTTTCAAAATGTGGTATGGTTTGAGATATATTAGACATAGAAATGGCACTACCAACTATTTTACAACATCGCTACCTAATTTCCTGTAGCGGTCACGGTTTTGATATTCGCCTTGTTGGGAGGTTTCCAACTGTCAAGGAGGATTCAAATGTCTTCTCAAGGATCATTTAGATGTCAAGGGACACCTGCACCTAAGATTTATCTCCATCAAATGACTCATGCATGAGGTGGAAACAATTTATTAATGACTTCCAACAAATTCCCTAAAATTATCAGTTTGTTGGATTTTTGTCTCTTTGATTGTTGCCACCTATCTCCAAGGCTTAGAATCGAATGGAGGAGATGGGATTCAACCTCCTAAGGTTATTTGGATGTTATTTTCTATTTAAAGAAGGAGAGATCTCTTGGAGAATGGTTGGAGTGATAGGAAAAAGACTGTTACTATTTTGTAAATCCTGAGACTCTGTATATCTAGATGGATGATTCTTGTGTAGTCAAAGATCAACTTGTGCTCTTCTCTTTGTCCATTCTCTTTGTATTCTTTCTCTAATGGAATATTGATTGATAAAGGATTTATCAAAATATTTTTTAACAGAGTTATGCAGTGGATGATTTACTGTGTATTTTTTGAAGTATCTCTTCTTGGAGCAAATCTTTATTTCTTGATTAGAAGGATTCTAATTAATGAAATTTCAACCATATGAATGTGTCAATCAAGCCTGATGTGAAATTGACTGTTCATATTGATGTTTTCCTGCATTTTATTCTATCCATATTTCAAATATGTGCTGGTTGGAGATTGTGATAGCCCTTTTTGCTGGAATATAGTCTTTGGAATTTTGTGCATTAGATCATGCTTTGAACCTTATCAGTCTGATTCCTTTTTTAAAATAGAATCACTCATCCAACTCTAAACATTATGATGGGTACTGGGCTTACACTTACAACAGTATAAGTGTGATTCTCGGTGCTAACAATGTCTCATACCAATATTTTCGTAGTCGTGAGTCATGAAGCCCTTGTTGGTTAGGTGTATGGTCACCGTCGATGGTCACATGAAGGAAGGGGATTAGAAGCCAAAGAAGCAAAAAATGACTGGTTGTAACTGACAGAGAAGACAAAGAGTTACGACTGCCAGAGAAGCTAAAGAATATTTGGATAACAACCACTGATGATGAACAGATTCATCATAACCACCAGAGAAGATGAAGAGTTGTTATGATGATCTGGCAAAGGATTAGGTGTGAGAAAGACATTAAGAACAGAGAAGAGTGTGTGTGTTTTTTCGAGAGTTATGCATGTGGGTAGAATGTGAACGTGTATAGAACCTGCACTGGAGATCAAAGGTGCAACGTATAGCATACAAAGACAACACAGAGTATAAATGAAGAAGAGAAGCTGAACAGATGTATTAAAGTGCAAAGAAGGAGAAAGAGCAGGATATAGAAGCGGAACAAAGTATAGAATCTGCAAGAGGTAGAGAAGACATGGATTCGTAACAGACCATATCAGAGACAGAGCAAGTAAGTAAAGTTTTTTAATATTCAATCAGGGTGGTAGGGTGGTGCTAGGGAGGATTGCAGTCCTCTAAATTCTAGTTGGTGCTAGAATATACTCTGGGAGTTGGTGCTTCCATCTAGTTGGTGCTAGAGGAATTTGAGATTCGGTGCTCTCTTCAAGTTGTAGCTTGCTATCAGAGGTTGTAGCCTCATATTTGAGTTGGAGCTCAAAGACTGTGATGTACATGAAATTTGGAGCTTGATTGACATCCTAAGAAGAAGAGGTGTTCACCCTTATGGGTTTCCTCATGAAAATCAATGTCTCTGTGTATTCTGTGTGATTGATCAAATATTGTATATATATGCATGTTAAGTTATCAAAAACACATTAAATAGTAATCTAGAAAGAAAAATAAAAAGAACAGGAAAAGTTTCAAGCTTATATACATAACTGGTTCACCCCCCCCCTTAGTTATATTTCCAACAATTGGTATCAGAGTCGGTGCCTTTGATCAAAGGTAGATCCATAAGCTTGAACATGTCTAGTCATGAAGGAAGTTCAACTAATAGAGCTCCTTTGTTTGATGGAACAAACTTTGCCTTTTGGAAAATAAGGGTGAGAACATATTTAATGTCTTTGGGTGTTGATGTTTGGGATGTCGTTGAAACGAGATATGTGAAGCCTGTAGTCCTGGCCTCAAAAGATGATAAGATGGGGTTTAGATTTAATGAAAAAGAAATGAATTCCATCCTTAGTGGACTTGATGAAGCCGAGCTTCTCAAATTCATGCACCGTGATTCAACAAAAGTTATGTGGGACAAGTTGATAAGTAGTTATGAAGGTAATGAAAAGGTGAAAGACGCAAAACTTCAGACTCACAGAATGAAATTTGAGCAGTTAAAGATGGATGAAGATGAAACTATCAGTAAGTACTTATTACGTATAGAATAACTTGTCAACACTATGAAAGGCCTAGGTGAAACGATAGATGGATATTTTCTAGTCCAAAAAATATTAAGATCTCTTCTTGATAGATTTAACTCAAAGGTCTCTGATATAGAGGAAATAACTGATCTCAAAATGTTGACACTTGATCAACTTCTTGGAACCCTAACTGCTTATGAAATGAGAATCACCAAAGGTAAATCCACTACAAGAGAGGCATATTTTAAAGTAGAGAAAAACATAGACTCCGATATAGATGAGATTGAAGCAAATTTTGTGAGAAGACTGAAGAAAGGATCAGGAAAATACAAAGGTAAACTACCCTACAAATGTTTCAACTGTGATAAGATAGGTCATTTTTCATCTAAGTGTCCTCACAAAAGAAAGGATCAGACATATGACGATGAAGAGAATCACAAACACAAGAAGGTATATAAAGAGAATAATTTTAAGAAGAAAAGCCTTTGTGTAAACAATGATGATGATCCCTCAGATGATGAAAGCAACGACTCTTCTATTGAAGATAAAATAAATGATATCATACTAATAGCTTTAGAAGATCTAAACATTGAAGACACATGAAGTGAGTTCAGTAATTGTGAAGCAGTAGTAGATCTTGAAGGTGAACTTGTCAGTGCCATGGAAGAGATCGATAGACTCAAAGAAAAGAAAAGAAAACAAAAACAGTTACTGCTCAGGTATGAGAAAACATGCAATGAACCATCTGAAGAAATTGCTTTGTTGACGGTTAAGTTAGAAGAATCTAATAAGATTGAAGACATCCTCAAACAACAATTGAAGGAAGCTGAAACAAAAGGTGAAAAATTGGAAGCTGAAGTAGTGACTGTCATAAAATATCTAGAGAAATTTCATGCCTTATATCATCAAAATCTGACAAGTATTAAAGCCTTAGAAGGATTAGCCTCCATTCTGAATCAACAAAGGAATTCAAATTTGAAAAATGGTTTGGGTTATGAAGATGGATCAAGTAGTGTTCAATGAAGCAACAAAGAATCCATCAAGTTTTTCAAATATACAACCATTGACAATAAAAAACCTGCAGAAACAAAGGAAGAGAATCAACCGCCAAGGAGGAGTGAAGGAAAAGATACTAGAACTGAATCCGTAGAACAAAGAAATAATACACCCTCTACTCAAGGAAATCATCAACATGGAAGAAATCGACCTGCTCAAAGAAGACAAGCATTTTCCAGGTACAAAGATTTTTTCTATGGATATTATTTTTACTACTCTAACTTTGGCCACAAAGATGTAAATTGTTCTTTAATATTTAGACATAAGCAATCAAGACAACCAAGGAATAAATATTTTCCACAACAAAGAATGAGACAACCAAGTAACAAACAACCACATACTGCAAATCATGTGATGGTTGTGAAAAGGACGCAGATTAAACATAACAATCGTTATGATCCTTTATTCAATGAACCAGAATGTTACATCTACCATAATTATGGACATAAAGCTGTAGAATGTCGCTTAAATAACTATAATCCATATTCAAATCACAGAGATGAAAACATCAAGGTTTGGAATAAGAATGAAGATAACAAGTGTGGATTAGTGTTGTCATCTCAAAGACAAAAAGACCCCTGGTATATTGATAACGGATGCTCCAGTCATATGACAGGTGACAAAAGTAAGTTCCTATTACTCAAATAAAATAAATCAAGGAGTGTGACCTTTGGAAATGATGCTCCAAGAAATATCAGAGGTAAAGGTCTAGTAAGATTAAGTAATGGAAGAAGCAAAGCTCAAGATGTATTATTTGTTGATGTTTTAAAGCATAATATTCTTAATGTTAGTCAGATATGTGACAGAGTATGTGAAGTCACTTTCACTGCCAAGAATTGTAAAATAAAGACAGTAAACACAAGAGTGTTGATTGTAAAATGGGTTAGAATTGAAAACAATGTATATGTTTTGAAGGAAGATAAGGAGAAATGTCATTTAAGAAAATTTGATGAAAGTTGGTTATGGCACATAAGGCTTGGACACCTGAATTTTGATCATATTTTCAAACTAAATAATGAAGGTGTTATGAAAGACCTTCCAAGAATATCTAAGCCTAATAACTCTGTATGTGAATCCTGTCAAATGGGGAAGTTGACTCATGTTCAATTCAAATCAAAGAGTTTCACATCTTCAGAGAAACCACTTCAAATTGTTCATATGCATCTGTGTGGACCATCGTGAAAGGAAGGAACTGGAGGAGAACGTTACTTTATGCTAGTCATTGATGAATTCTCCAGACTTACGTGGGTTTCCTTTCTAAGAGAAAAATCTGATGCGTTTGAAAAGTTCAAAAAGTTTAAGGCATTAGCTGAGAATCAGATAGGAAGGAAGTTAAAGGAAATTCACTCAGATAGGGGAGGAGAATTTCTATCAAGAGATTTCAAATAAGTCTGTGACAGACATGGAATTAAAAGAGAATATAATATTCCAGGTACTCCTCAACAAAATGGAGTTGTAGAACGCCAAAATAGATCAGTTCAACAAATGGCAAGGGCTATGATGAGTGAAAGGGACATTTCACAAAACTTCTGGGTGGAGGCTATTCACACGACTGTTCATATTCTAAACGAAGCACATCTAAGGTTGAACAATGATAAAACTCCATATTAGTTGTGGTTTGGTCGGCCTGCATCAATCAAGCACTTCAAAGTATTTGGAAGTAAATGCTACACCAAGAATAAGGATGATCATCTGGGAAAATTTGATAGTAGAGATGATGAAGGTATCTTCTTAGGATATGAAATGAAAAGTAAAGGATAGAGATACTTTAACAAAACAATGCGTAAATTAGTAGACTGTACTGATGTTCGAATTGATGAAGAAGCTCTTGTAAAAGATCAACAGAGAATAAGCACTAAGCTAGATGAAAAAGATGTTGAGAATAATGAAAATGAAGAACAACAAATATGAGAGTCATAATAAGATGATGAATCAGGTGGAGAAGAGACACCCAGATAAGAAGAGTCAGGACACCAATCAACATCAAATCCTTCCTCCATAATTACTAAAAATAATCATCCTGAAAGTTAGATAATTGGTGAGAAAGACAAAGGTGTACAAACCAGGGGAAGGATAATCAAAGACACTAAGAAATCACATATATCCTTCGTATCCATGGTGGAACCCAAGAAATTTAATGAAGCCAGTAAAGACGCAAATTGGTTAAAATCAATGAATGTGGAACTGGACCAGATTGAAAAGAATGTCACTTGGGAGCTCATTCCTAGGACATCAAATAAAAATGTAATAGGATCCAAATGGGTATACAAAAATAAGATGAATGAGCAAGGAAATATTGTAATAAATAAGGCTATATTGGTCTGCAAAGGATATGCTCAAATAGAAGGACTAGATTTTGATGAAACATTTGTGCCCATAACAAGATTAAAAGCTATTAGAATGTTTCTCGCCTATGCTTGTCATAAATAGTTTAAATTCTATAAAATGGATGTCAAGTTAGCTTTTCTAAATGGAGATATAAAAGAAGAAGTCTATATGGAACAACCAGAGGGTTTTCAACTGTTAGATAACCCTGACTTTGTTTGCAAGTTGAAGAAAGCCTTGTATGGGTTGAAACAAGCTCCTCGTGCCTGGTATTACAGACTAGATAAGTTTATTCAAGACAAAGGGTTCAAGAGAGGAACAATTAACAACAATCTATATAACAAAATAGAGGGTAATGATTTGCTCATTGTGTTGGTCTATGTAGATGACATCATCTTCGGAAGCAATAATGCTTCATTGATAGAATGGTTTTCTTTTGCCATGCAGTCTGAATTTGAAATTTCTATGATAGGGGAGATGCCATTTTTTCTTGGTCTAAAAATTACTCAAAGGTCTGAAGGAATATTTCTCTCTCAGGAGAAATATCTAAGAGAAATGTTGAAAAGGTTTCAAATGGAAGATTATACACCTATGAGCACACCTATGGTCACTAGATGCAAGTTAAGCAAGGATGATGACTCACCTGATGTTGATCAGAGTTCATATAGGTCTATGATAGGCAACCTATTGTACATCACAACATCCCGTCCAGACATAATGCATGATGTTGGAATGGTAGGAAGGTATCAGGATGCACCTAAACAAATTCATTTGTTAGTTGTCAAAAGAATATTCAGATACTTGAAAGGAACAATGAACTATGGCCTATGGTATCCTAGGAATCATAATTTTCAACTATCAGTCTATTCAGATGTTGATTGGGATAACTGCATGAATGAAAGGAAAAGCATGAGTGGAGGTGCATTCTTCTTAGGAGATTCCCTTGTAGCATGGTTGAGTAAGAATCAAGGTTCCATTTCCTTATCAAATATAGAAGTTGAATACATTGTAGTTGCCACTTGCTGTACCCAAGTATTGTGGATGATTCAGACACTTGCAAACTTGGAGGTAAAATATACTACATCGATCCCAATTCATTGTGATGTTACTAGTAAAATTAGTGTGTCAAAGAATCCTGTATTTCACTCCAAGACCAAGCATATACCCATCAAGTATCACTTCTTGAGGGAACATGTGACCAACACTGTTGTTTCTTTGCATTATATTCCATCCAAAGATNGATCAACTTCTTGGAACCCTAACTGCTTATGAAATGAGAATCACCAAAGGTAAATCCACTACAAGAGAGGCATATTTTAAAGTAGAGAAAAACATAGACTCCGATATAGATGAGATTGAAGCAAATTTTGTGAGAAGACTGAAGAAAGGATCAGGAAAATACAAAGGTAAACTACCCTACAAATGTTTCAACTGTGATAAGATAGGTCATTTTTCATCTAAGTGTCCTCACAAAAGAAAGGATCAGACATATGACGATGAAGAGAATCACAAACACAAGAAGGTATATAAAGAGAATAATTTTAAGAAGAAAAGCCTTTGTGTAAACAATGATGATGATCCCTCAGATGATGAAAGCAACGACTCTTCTATTGAAGATAAAATAAATGATATCATACTAATAGCTTTAGAAGATCTAAACATTGAAGACACATGAAGTGAGTTCAGTAATTGTGAAGCAGTAGTAGATCTTGAAGGTGAACTTGTCAGTGCCATGGAAGAGATCGATAGACTCAAAGAAAAGAAAAGAAAACAAAAACAGTTACTGCTCAGGTATGAGAAAACATGCAATGAACCATCTGAAGAAATTGCTTTGTTGACGGTTAAGTTAGAAGAATCTAATAAGATTGAAGACATCCTCAAACAACAATTGAAGGAAGCTGAAACAAAAGGTGAAAAATTGGAAGCTGAAGTAGTGACTGTCATAAAATATCTAGAGAAATTTCATGCCTTATATCATCAAAATCTGACAAGTATTAAAGCCTTAGAAGGATTAGCCTCCATTCTGAATCAACAAAGGAATTCAAATTTGAAAAATGGTTTGGGTTATGAAGATGGATCAAGTAGTGTTCAATGAAGCAACAAAGAATCCATCAAGTTTTTCAAATATACAACCATTGACAATAAAAAACCTGCAGAAACAAAGGAAGAGAATCAACCGCCAAGGAGGAGTGAAGGAAAAGATACTAGAACTGAATCCGTAGAACAAAGAAATAATACACCCTCTACTCAAGGAAATCATCAACATGGAAGAAATCGACCTGCTCAAAGAAGACAAGCATTTTCCAGGTACAAAGATTTTTTCTATGGATATTATTTTTACTACTCTAACTTTGGCCACAAAGATGTAAATTGTTCTTTAATATTTAGACATAAGCAATCAAGACAACCAAGGAATAAATATTTTCCACAACAAAGAATGAGACAACCAAGTAACAAACAACCACATACTGCAAATCATGTGATGGTTGTGAAAAGGACGCAGATTAAACATAACAATCGTTATGATCCTTTATTCAATGAACCAGAATGTTACATCTACCATAATTATGGACATAAAGCTGTAGAATGTCGCTTAAATAACTATAATCCATATTCAAATCACAGAGATGAAAACATCAAGGTTTGGAATAAGAATGAAGATAACAAGTGTGGATTAGTGTTGTCATCTCAAAGACAAAAAGACCCCTGGTATATTGATAACGGATGCTCCAGTCATATGACAGGTGACAAAAGTAAGTTCCTATTACTCAAATAAAATAAATCAAGGAGTGTGACCTTTGGAAATGATGCTCCAAGAAATATCAGAGGTAAAGGTCTAGTAAGATTAAGTAATGGAAGAAGCAAAGCTCAAGATGTATTATTTGTTGATGTTTTAAAGCATAATATTCTTAATGTTAGTCAGATATGTGACAGAGTATGTGAAGTCACTTTCACTGCCAAGAATTGTAAAATAAAGACAGTAAACACAAGAGTGTTGATTGTAAAATGGGTTAGAATTGAAAACAATGTATATGTTTTGAAGGAAGATAAGGAGAAATGTCATTTAAGAAAATTTGATGAAAGTTGGTTATGGCACATAAGGCTTGGACACCTGAATTTTGATCATATTGTCAAACTAAATAATGAAGGTGTTATGAAAGACCTTCCAAGAATATCTAAGCCTAATAACTCTGTATGTGAATCCTGTCAAATGGGGAAGTTGACTCATGTTCAATTCAAATCGAAGAGTTTCACATCTTCAGAGAAACCACTTCAAATTGTTCATATGCATCTGTGTGGACCATCGCGAAAGGAAGGAACTGGAGGAGAACGTTACTTTATTCTAGTCATTGATGACTTCTCCAGACTTACGTGGGTTTCCTTTCTAAGAGAAAAATCTGATGCGTTTGAAAATTTCAAAAAGTTTAAGGCATTAGCTGAGAATCAGATAGGAAGGAAGTTAAAGGAAATTCACTCAGATAGGGGAGGAGAATTTCTATCAAGAGATTTCAAATAAGTCTATGACAGACATGGAATTAAAAGAGAATATAATATTCCAGGTACTCCTCAACAAAATGGAGTTGTAGAACGCCAAAATAGATCAGTTCAACAAATGGCAAGGGATATGATGAGTGAAAGGGACATTTCACAAAACTTCTGGGTGGAGGCTATTCACACGACTGTTCATATTCTAAACGAAGCACATCTAAGGTTGAACAATGATAAAACTCCATATGATTTGTGGTTTGGTCGACCTGCATCAATCAAGCACTTCAAAGTATTTGTAAGTAAATGCTACACCAAGAATAAGGATGATCATCTGGGAAAATTTGATAGTAGAGATGATGAAGGTATCTTCTTAGGATATGAAATGAAAAGTAAAGGATTCAGATACTTTAACAAAACAATGCGTAAATTAGTAGACTGTATTGATGTTCGAATTGATGAAGAAGCTCTTGTAAAAGATCAACAGAGAATAAGCACTAAGCTAGATGAAAAAGATGTTGAGAATAATGAAAATGAAGAACAACAAATATGAGAGTCATAATAAGATGATGAATCAGGTGGAGAAGAGACACCCAGATAAGAAGAGTCAGGACACCAATCAACATCAAATCCTTCCTCCATAATTACTAAAAATAATCATCCTGAAAGTTAGATAATTGGTGAGAAAGACAAAGGTGTACAAACCAGGGGAAGGATAATCAAAGACACTAAGAAATCACATATATCCTTCGTATCCATGGTGGAACCCAAGAAATTTAATGAAGCCAGTAAAGACGCAAATTGGTTAAAATCAATGAATGTGGAACTGGACCAGATTGAAAAGAATGTCACTTGGGAGCTCATTCCTAGGACATCAAATAAAAATGTAATAGGATCCAAATGGGTATACAAAAATAAGATGAATGAGCAAGGAAATATTGTAATAAATAAGGCTATATTGGTCTGCAAAGGATATGCTCAAATAGAAGGACTAGATTTTGATGAAACATTTGTGCCCATAACAAGATTAAAAGCTATTAGAATGTTTCTCGCCTATGCTTGTCATAAATAGTTTAAATTCTATAAAATGGATGTCAAGTTAGCTTTTCTAAATGGAGATATAAAAGAAGAAGTCTATATGGAACAACCAGAGGGTTTTCAACTGTTAGATAACCCTGACTTTGTTTGCAAGTTGAAGAAAGCCTTGTATGGGTTGAAACAAGCTCCTCGTGCCTGGTATTACAGACTAGATAAGTTTATTCAAGACAAAGGGTTCAAGAGAGGAACAATTAACAACAATCTATATAACAAAATAGAGGGTAATGATTTGCTCATTGTGTTGGTCTATGTAGATGACATCATCTTCGGAAGCAATAATGCTTCATTGATAGAATGGTTTTCTTTTGCCATGCAGTCTGAATTTGAAATTTCTATGATAGGGGAGATGCCATTTTTTCTTGGTCTAAAAATTACTCAAAGGTCTGAAGGAATATTTCTCTCTCAGGAGAAATATCTAAGAGAAATGTTGAAAAGGTTTCAAATGGAAGATTATACACCTATGAGCACACCTATGGTCACTAGATGCAAGTTAAGCAAGGATGATGACTCACCTGATGTTGATCAGAGTTCATATAGGTCTATGATAGGCAACCTATTGTACATCACAACATCCCGTCCAGACATAATGCATGATGTTGGAATGGTAGGAAGGTATCAGGATGCACCTAAACAAATTCATTTGTTAGTTGTCAAAAGAATATTCAGATACTTGAAAGGAACAATGAACTATGGCCTATGGTATCCTAGGAATCATAATTTTCAACTATCAGTCTATTCAGATGTTGATTGGGATAACTGCATGAATGAAAGGAAAAGCATGAGTGGAGGTGCATTCTTCTTAGGAGATTCCCTTGTAGCATGGTTGAGTAAGAATCAAGGTTCCATTTCCTTATCAAATATAGAAGTTGAATACATTGTAGTTGCCACTTGCTGTACCCAAGTATTGTGGATGATTCAGACACTTGCAAACTTGGAGGTAAAATATACTACATCGATCCCAATTCATTGTGATGTTACTAGTAAAATTAGTGTGTCAAAGAATCCTGTATTTCACTCCAAGACCAAGCATATACCCATCAAGTATCACTTCTTGAGGGAACATGTGACCAACACTGTTGTTTCTTTGCATTATATTCCATCCAAAGATTAGATTGTTGATATCTTCACTAAACTGCTTGCAAAAGCTCAGTTTGAGTATCTATGCCAGAAGTTGGGCATGACCTTGTTATCAAATAGTCTATCTGATCAAGGGGAGAGTGCTCCTAGTACATATGATCAGGGGGAGCACAAAGTCACTTTTTTTTTTCTTTGACATTGATGTCAAAGGGGGAGAAAAAGGTGTTGTCTATATGCTACAATTGAAGGTCTAAGAAGAATAGTGCAGCCTTTTAGGGTTTCCATCAATCCCAAAGGGGGATATTGTTGGCATGTTTACAGGAAGAGTGTGCTTGTCATTGATGGCAAGAAAAACAATGAACTAAACCTCGAGAGAGAAAAAGATGAGAAATCTTAGAAGAGATAATGGTTTCCATAAGTGCAGACAAGGTCCAAGAGACAGAATCATAGGAGAAGCAAAGGTCGAGATCCTTGAACACTTAGAAAACCTTCTAAATCAAAGAGATCGGAAATTCAGGAGAAAGAGTGACAACGATCTTTGGATCACTTTTGAGTGGAAGGACAAGATAAGCATCGTAGAAAAATCAAGCCATTGATCTAAGATGTTGATCAAACGAACATTATTTGTTTTAGGTCTAAAGGTGTGAGGAGGTTACGCTCCGGAAAAATATCACTTCAAGAGTTTCAGTTTGAGATTTGAAATACCTGAAGTCCGGAGAGCCAAAGAGTTGGAGTAAATTTCAACCGTCAGACCCAGAGGGATACATGGCATCAAATCATGAGCTCCGGAGACATCCCTTCGAGGGTTCTTAGTTTGAGATTTGAAATATCTGAAGTCTGGAGAGCTGTAGTAAATATCAACCCTCAGATCCCGAGGGCTACGTGGTGATGGATCGTGAAATCCAGAGAAATTACTTCGCGACTTTAAGTTTGAGATTTGAAATTCCTGAAGCCCGGAGAGCTGAAATAAATTCTCGACCGTTGGATGAACCAAAGGAGATATCGATCATTGATCGAAAAAGGGGTCGCAGAACCGTCAATCTGTTTAAAAGGTCAAATTCCTGAAGTAGAGGCAGAGCCGTCGATTAAGAAGGATAGGTGTCCGCAGATCATTGACTCCAAAAGATTGGCGTACGAAGAAAATCATGGTTTGAGATTTGAAACTCCTAGAGCCTAGATCACGAAGTAAATCACATTCGTTGATTAGGAAGGTTAGATATGATCCGCAGAACATGAGAGGACAGATCTGAACCGTCAGTTCAAGAGCATCGTCAAGATCGTGAGATCGACGGTCCCACCGCATTGCGAGGATTGAAGGTGCGCGAAATTTAATGAGTTAAGGGAGGGCCGCAATCGAAACCATGGTTTTGGATAACAGACACATGGAGGCTTGAGGTAAATTGTGGGGCAAAAAGTAGTTTGATTTCAAACCACCTTTAGACGCGCCCACAATTGCATGGTCACATGAGATCATCGCCCAAGGTCATATCGAGAATGGAGCTAGTGATCGCTAGGCATGAGTTCAGAAGTCGAGATATTTAGAGTTGGATCACATCCAAAGATGTGAAACGTGAAGTCCTGAAGTACTTGGCCCCAAATCACAGCTAGCAGTCACCTGGAGAGATAATAGAGGAAGGAGCTAGCGTCCCTAAGCTCCACTTTGGATATAGGGAGTTGGGAGAATCGAGATGTCTCATACCAAGATTGTCATAGTCGTGAGTCATGAAGCGCCTATTGGTTAGGCATATGGTCACCGTCTATGGTCATGTGAAGGAAGGGGCTTAGAGGCCAAAGAAGCCAAAAATGACTGGCTATAACTGACAGAGAAGACGAAGAGTTGTGATTTCCAGAGAAGCCAAAGAATCTTTGGATAACAACCACTGATGATGAACAGATTCAACATAACCACTAGAGAAGATGCAAAGTTGTTATGATGATCCGACAGAGGATTAGGCATGAGAAAGACATTCAGAACAAAGAAGAGTGTGTGTGTGTTTTTGCGAGAGTTATTTATGTGGGTAGAATGTGACCGTGTATAGGACCTGAACTGGAGATCATAGGTGCAATGTATAGCATGCAGATAAAACACATAGTATAAAGGAATAAGAGAAGCTAAACAAAGGTATTAAAGTGTGAAGCAGGAGAAAGAGCAGGATATAGAAGAAAAATAGAGTATAGAAGCTGCAAGAGACAAAGAAGACATGGATCCATAACATACCATATTAGAGACAGAGCAAGTAAGTAAAGTTTTGTAAGATTCAATTAGGGTGGTAGGGTGGTGCTAGGGAGGATTGTAGTCCTTTAAATTCTATTTGGTGATAGAAGATACTCTGGGAGTTGGTGCTTCCATCTAGTGGGTGCTAGAGAAACCTGGGAGTTGGTTCTTCCATCTAGTTGGTGCTAGAGAAATCTAAGAGTTGGTGCTCTCTGCAAGTTGTAGCTTGCTATCAGAGGTTGTAGCCTYATATTTGAGTTGGAGCTCAAAGATTGTGATGTACATGAAAGTTGGAGCTTGATTGACATCCTAAGAAGAAGAGGTTTTCACCCTTATGGGTTTCCTCATGAAAATTAGTGTCTCTGTGTATTCTATGTGATTGATAAAATATTGTATATCTATGCATGTTAAGTTATCAACAACATATTAAATAATAATCTAGAAATAAAAATAAAAAGAACAAGAAAATTTTCAAGCTTATATACATAACTGATTCACTCACCCCTCTCAGTTATATTTCCAACAAATGGATGAGTGTGTGGATGACTACGAGGAAAATTGTTACAGAAGTAGTTGCAGATGTTACGGATCAGGTGGAGCGCATTTGTTGGAATGAAGCTAGAAAGTACATGCGAGAGATGAAGAGTCAATGTGAAAAGGACAAACAAGAAGCTGGAATATGAAAGGGATGAAGAGCGTTGGGAAAACTGAAGCGAACAATTTCTGGAAAGAAGAAAACACAACATCATAGCTATTGATGAGAGATATTACAGAACCGAGAGGAGGAGAGATCACATCATAGGAGAGAGAGAAGTGGTTGAGGTTGCCATGGCCTCTGGCCTAGCAACCCAATGAAGATTGTAAGCTCAGATATGTCCATTGATCCATTATATTATAACTTATATGATGAATAAAATGATCATTTTTTAGGAATTAATATTTTTGTATGTGCATATGCTTGACATCATATAGTATGTATTTATTGTGTTCTTGACATAATGAGTTAATGTCTTGTGTGAATCAGTAAATCCTGTAGAGAATAGTGTTGTATGATATGGCTCTGCAGGTGGCACAAGTCTGTGGAAGGCCGTGTTCAAAATTTTGGTCTCTCGTAGGGAGGATGAGCGCTTCAGTTCTACGAGCATTTAGGATTTTTTCTGAGTATAAAAGATGTGACCAGAAAGAAGCTACAATGGGAATCATTTTACATAGAAGGCGTACTATAATATGAGATGGATTATTGTAAGATATGAGTTGCATCAAAGGATTATCATAGAAAATATATACGGTGAAAGAAGTGTTGCAACAACGGGTTGTGTGCTACAACAATATGTGAATTGCAACAAGAAGTGAGTCATTGCAGGAGGTGAGTTGCAATAGAAGGTGAGTTGCAACAGAAGGCGAGTTGTAGAAAGTGAATATGTAGCACACTAGTGATTCTATAACATATGTTTTGGTGTTTCAGGGAAGAAAACATGGATACACGGGAACAGAGGTACAACCCTAGGGGTTGTTGCATGATCARGTGAAAAGAAGGAAAATGTAGCAATGATGAAGAAGCTTTATGGTAGCCACGATTCCTATTACACACACATGAATAAATTGTTTCGCTGCGAACATGMTCTAATGGCAGGGGGCAGATGCMTRCTGCATCAAGTGGTATCAAAGCTTGGTTCAACTCTGGAGTGAAATAATGTGAGAAGATATCATAGCTAGTTCAATTCTAGAATTAAAGAATGTGAAAATATGTCGCGGTATGGTTMGATTCTGGGATGGAAGAAACTGYAAGGAAATAAGACCTACGAGAGTGTGGTTTAAGCTTGTGTTGTTGAAGGAAGAATGATAGAATAAAATGTYGGAGAAYGGGCCTTTGAAKTTGTTGATATCAATTCCTACTTCTGAAATTCCCCTCCCCTTTTCTATTTTCCCAACTTCTTTTGTCCATTTCTTTTTCCCTCTTTTATACTTACCCAAATTCCCCTTTTCCTTTTTCCCTTTTATTCTCCCGTTCTAGTTCTTATACTTAGTAGTTTTTCCAAAACAACGGGTTCAAGGGTTGGTGGACTTGTGGATCCTCATCTCCATCCACACTCTCACATCAGGATTCCAACCAACCGCCACATTATTCTATACTTAGATGTTTCTGCAGTCGCGAGTTCCCGAGTTGGCAGGTTTCAAGTTTTCATATCCCATGTTTTGTGACATACATTTTGTGCCCAAACAATCCAAGATCTACATTTTGACCATTGGAATCCCCGAGCTCCTAAGTATCTCATCTCTCTTATATTTAGTCTGACTAACCACAATACAACACTTAGCCAATTCTCAACCTTTGCAATGACGGGTTGGTGGGTTCCTAGGTTGGAGGGTTCACAAAAGTCCCAAATACTATTTTCTCTCGTCTGTCCCTCCCACCTTCACACTTTTCCCAATACACATTTAGTATGTTTTAATGCTAATAACTCATCATGCAAGTCTCGTAAATATTGTCATTAATAAGAGAATGGCTCAAGGAGATTTCTTATTAAACCACATTAAAGCACAATTTGCAGAAGATTATATTATATCTCTCAAGCGCTCATTTCAAATATTATCTGGATCAAAAGAACTCTCTCGTCAACTTATGGAAGCAACAAATCGACATCAATTCTATGGAGATATTTTGAATTTTTTTGGACATGAGGACCATAAATTGCAGTGGTATAGGGCGTATTCTTTTTATTCATCCCCTTCCGCTCAGAAAGAAGTAATTTGGACATCCAGAATTGCTCGTGCAAGTTGTGTTCCTGAAGTTTTTTACTGCAAGGAACTGGTTTCCTGGTGCACTGAGAAGTATTTACCAAGTTAGCGTATGATTCAAATCCAAGACCATTCTCCTGTCTCTCTTTCACCTGAAGTGTTCTATAAAATGTTGAAACTCCCAAAGCCAATGCTCACCTTCAAAGGTGAAGATTGCAGGGACTTCTTGAAAAAACATGACAATGGCCTGGATCTCTTACTTGAATTCTTGGAGAATCTTGTGGCCATCCCTGAAGATATTACCGGATTGCAGGTCAACTTGTTCAATAACCCTTTTCGGGAAATTTCTTGGTTATTTACCAGAGTTACGGGCCAAGAAAATACTGCCATCATTTCCCGCATGATTCTTTCTATCTTATATTTTAATCTTAAGAAGCAGACCATTTTCGATTGGAGAAATTTGATTTCCATTGAAATATCTTCCTAATTGTCTCAGTATAAAAAAGATAAGAAATTCTTTATGGCTTCTTATTTGGTTTTGTGCGATAGCGCATTGTTGTCAATTTCCTAAATTGTCTATATGCAAGAAGGTGAACTATGAATTTGACCCTGTGACCTTTTGGTACCAATCGTTATGGAGGAACAAATCTTCTCTTCATTTTCATGAATTTTTCAATGAATTTGTCTCGATTCTTAAATGATTATTGTTTGGAAAAGATAGCCCAAGAATATCTGCTCAGGCTAGTAAATTCTTGGATAAAAATGGTAATTTGGAGCAAATTGAAAATTACAATGTTATTAGGATTTTTGGTTCTAAGGAAAATCCATCATTTCTTCCATGCCATATATCCGACATAATGTTTGTTACAGAATTTGCAAGGCAATATAACTTCTGGCTGCACTTTTTTCATGAAAAACGAAAAAAAAACAATTCATACCTTTGCCTTGGAAAATTGGGGATTTTGTATTCAGAAGTATGGAAAAAATTGATGAATTTGAAAACCACTTCCACAACTTGAATCTCAAGTATGTTAAAAATATTAGAGGGTTTGACCCTAAATGAATCTTTGTGGAACATATGTTAACAGTTGTTTTTAGAAATTCATTTATCCACATTGTTCTAGGAGAAGAAGAAAATAATAATTTGGGCAATCCTACACACATAGTTGGCAACTTAGAGACAATAATCAATACTAATGAACTTTACAAATAGAGAGGAAAGGGCCCCAACGAGAAGAGTGCTTAGTCCCCAACTGTTACTCCTAAGACTACAACACCTCGGAGTAGTGCTCCAGTGGCCCACCAATCTAAAAAAGTAATCAACGATAGTTCAAGTGGAGGAGGAGACAAGATCCCCCCTCTAGGAAAAATTGAAAGCTCACATAAAATCCCTCTAAGGAAGAAGGGGAAGAATATTGTACAAGAGGAAGAAGAGAATCACGTCGAAAGTGACATCAATATCTTCTCCCTCGAAGATATGGAGCTCGAGGCTGACATTGAGAAAATGTTTCCTAACATTGATCAACCAGGAGGCATGGCCCACCACAATCAATTGTTGGAAATTGTTGAGAATGAGGTCTTTGATGAAGAAGAATCATTTGTATTTCAGAGCATTGTCTTTGACAAAAAATCTAAGAAATTAATTATTGAGAAGAGTGATGTGAAGAATAAAAAGGGGAAATATTGTTTAGAGGTTAACCTAAGAAATAAGTGGCCTTCCTAGATTTCCAAGATCCATAAAGCAACTGGTGATGTATTGGACGACTCCATTGGTGGTATCGAAGTAGAAAATATAAAGTTAAAGGAAAGGATTAAGAAACTGGAAGAGAATTTGATGCCTATTCCACTCCTTGCCAACCCTTTGGAAATTTTCGAACCCACTCGGACCCACCACACCCACATCCAAATTAAAAGGATCCTCAAGCTTACTCACATCGGCCAAGAACTATGTGGAGAAAAATATCAAGAAAAGAATGGCAATGATTATAGAAGGTTGGTAAATTTCAAAGAACATGATTTATTTTTACTCGAGGGCGCATGCCTTCCATGAGTATCTATAGGTTGACCTAAAAAATGAAGAAGGTTTCTACCTTGATGTCATGGTACCCTTTTGTATTAAAGTTTACAACATGTCAGAGCTAAAGAGAAGAGAAGAGGACCTTCCCTCTCCAAGTCGGATCAAGCAGTTGAATGCTTGATGGAAAGAAAAAATAAAGAACTTGAACAACATTGTTCAAGCATGCAGTTAAGCCATAACAAGGAGAGAAGAGATATTCAAAAGGCTCAGGAAGGTGGACCTATCCGGAAGAACTAAATAAGTCCAATATCCCAAGTTGATCCTCAACTCATTGTTCCTAACAAAACAACAATTCGATGAGAAAGTTGAGATTTTTAAAGGATTGTCAATTGAAAATTTCTATGGTATAATTGAATATGATAAGAACACCATAGATAACTAGCTAGTGGATTACTCAATAAAAAATCAGGATATTGAAGAAGCATTACATGAAATTTCTCTTGATCTCCAAGACTTGGAGGGAGAGTTGTTTAACATTAAAATCCGACATGAAATCAATGTGGCACGTATGAAAAGTTACATCAAAGAATGGTCCAAGAAGGCTATTGATAAACTGACAAATGAAGGGCAAGAAGCGTTTGAGACAGTTCCTGTAACCATTGATGAAAATGATAAAAGGACATCAGTGAGAAAAGGGAGACACCACGAGAGACCATCATAGTAAGTTTATGCTGATCACACCCTTCTTTTATTTATCAAGTCCTTCGTCCAGTTATTCCACCTCTTTCACTAGAAAGGTCTAACCAAAGACTGATAATTCCTTTTTTCTTCTTACCAGATCTTGTTGATCCTTCTACCTCCCATCGTCTTCCTTATAAAATATTATTTATTGTATTTATTTTCTTTATGGTCCGTGGGAGCCCCAATCCCAGTCTTTAAGACAAACACATTTACAATTTCAAGAATATGTAACAAACTATATATTTTTGGAAATTTCAAGAGAACTACTTTGGGAACAATCTTGATTGTGCTTTGTAACTCTATTTTCATAATATAAAGTATTTAAGGTTGATCTATCATTATATTTATTTGATCTGCCCATGTGTCCACTCTATAAAAGTTCTCTTATGGATGCAGATCATCTTCTTTTTTTGTTTTATGTGATAAAAAATATTTATCCTAAACTATGATGGATGTGAGGGAATTTTTCTTATTTGCTTTAAATGTGTAATTCATGTTCCTTTCTCAGGAAGTTTCTTTAAAAAGAAAAAGAAAATATTTTCCTTTTATTTTCTTGTAATATTTTTGTTTCTTTGAATTACTACAACAGACTTCTATCAAGTCCCACATTTTAAATATTTGAAAATCTCAAGAAAATCTAAAGAGGAGTACCACCTCTATAAAAATGTAGGGGATATATGAACTGAAATTTGGAACCTATTCTAGTGCTTTTGAAAGAATATATGAATTTTCCCCAAGGTAATCAACCCCGTTTGGAAATTGGATTGAATAATCAACGAAGCATTTTACATCAATTATACAATCTAGTAATAACAACAATGGAGACTCGAGAAGAGTTAGAAATATCCTGGCATATCTTAGTCCAAGAAGAAGAAAGATAAATCCTCCAAAGAAAAAGGAGAGAGGAATGACAAGACTGAAGAAATCAAAGGCTAGCTAGAGCAGCACAAGAATAAGGTCAAGATTGAATCTGGACGAATACAAGGGACCCATTACCAGAAGTAAAAGAAAGCAACTATTTATTCTTAGAAGTGAAAAGCCTAGCCCTGAAGTCTCCCTAGACATGGCAGAAAGAAAAAAACAACCCTGAGATGAGCATCAAGAGGAGAGACAAGGAGGTGGAAGAGATGCTGCAAGAAATCAAGGAAACCCATGATTTGAAAATAGAAGGAGGGTAAGGGATTCCCATCTAAATCTTATAGGTGAGCAACATGATCTCCTCGTTCTCCCTAAGGGCACCTTAAAGGAATTTTCTGGAGACAGAATAATCGATGCAAAGAGGCATCTGCAGTTATTTATTGATGTTTGTGATTTTCACCATGTTGAGTATGACGATGTCATGGTAAGGTTATTTCTGGAAACCTTATCTGGAAGAGCGTATGAGTGGTATACAATGTTTCCCAATAGATCAATTCGCTCATTTAATAACCTCGAAGCTATGTTCCTAACTATGTTTTCCCCTCCAATTGATTACCATACCCTTCTCACAGATTTCACCCATATTGGTTTGAGAAAGAATGAAAGGATACAAGATTTTGATCTCAGGTTCAATAAAACCTTGATTAGGATTCTAGAAGATAAAAGACCAAATGAGCCAGTCATTATTGGTTGTTATAACAATGAAATGCCCCCGAATGTAAAATATTTTATCAGAACATCCTAAATGGATACTTTGGAGGAGGCAATGACTAAATCCACTAATATGAAAGAAATTATGATTGAAACGGGTGTCAACCCTAAAATTATACTAGGAAGAGTACAAAGGCATATGTGAGGATTAAATATTGATAATCAAAGAGCTTCCAGTTCAATAAAGAATGAAGAATTCAAGCCTCGGCCGGCTCAAAACCAAACAATGGGAGGAGGATTTTTCAAGGGAACCATACCTTATGTAAAGTTTGACCCTGTGGTGGCACAGGAAACTAAGAAAAGAATTAAAATTGCATAGATGAATATAACCATCAAATAAATGCAGAATGAGATAACTAGACTAAGAAGGGGAGATAATTACATTCCAAATCCAATAATTCCAATCCCAGAGTAAAGGAGGAACCCTCCCCAAGAAAACAGAGAGAGGTTTGAGAACAAGGGTGATCTACAAAGACCAAGGGTTCCCATACAACCTACTATGAATGCATTTGTTTCGGATGATGTCTATGATGAGAAATTAATTGAGCAAGAGCATTATTACTCACTTGATGAAAGCTCTGAAGCTATGCAGATGGACGAATGTGAGACGTCCATGTATATATTTGAAGAGGGAGACAATGATCCCAACTCGCAAGAAAACATCACCCAAATAAGAGGATTTGTAAATAGACCAAAAAATAAAGGTGATTCTGATAAAGAGAACCAAAAAGAAAAATAAAAAGAAAAAACAAATGAGAAAGTGAGGGATAGCGTTGGAAGTAAAAGGCAACACATGACGTCAAACTCTACTCAAATGAAATATAATGTTGTAGAGGATTTGAGTAAATTAAGGATAACCCTTCCCTTTATGGAAATGCTAAAGATTCCCTAGCAAAGAGAAAACATTTTGAAGTTGTTGGATGATCCATATGAAAGAGAAGAAGTTGTTGTTACCAGTCCAAAACAAATCCCTAGCCAGTCAACTACCAAGCTGAGAGGTAAAATTCCTCCCTTTTACATTTCTATTGAAAATCATGATGTTGCACTACATAATTTTTTAGTTGACATTGGCGCAATGAAAAATATCATTCCATTGGCGGTCATGGAGGCATTGGGAGTGAGTTGCACCAAGTACTATGAAACTGGTGAAAGTATATATGCAATTGATTCTAGAAAAGTGTCAGCTTATGGAGAAATCAAGTACTTTTATGCTTGGATTACAACAAACCCCCATATCATTATAGTTTTCAATATTATTGTGGTAGACCTTCCTATGGCATATGGAGTTGTGTTGGGAAGAGACTGGACATCTATGATTGGAGGATATATAATGAACGATGGAATTTTCATGATGTTTCCAGAAAAAGAAGGAGAAATGATTAAAGTGCCCTGTGAACCTAGAAAAACCTTCTCCTTAAAAAATAAGGACAATGAATTGATGGAGGATTATATAGATGCCAGGATTGGAAACTATGCAATCCTAGGCATAGAGCATAACGAAATCCTAGAGCAAGTGCAAGACACAGAGAATCAAGAATATTCGTTTGAAGGGTATTGGAGGATGTCGTTTGATGTAGTTTGTTCAAGCTTTGGAAATGGATTTGGAATTTTTCTTATGAGTCCAAGTAATATTATGCATCCACACGATATTAGACTAGAGTTTTCATGCACTAATAACGAGGTAGAGTATGAAGCTTTGATTCAGGGGATGACCCTTGCACAAGAAATGAAAATAGAACATCTAATTGTAACTGGTGACTCAGAGTTGGTCATCAATTAGGTTACTCAGAGGTATAAAATAAAAAAGGAAAGACTTAATTTGTATTTCAAAAGGGTTAACAAATTGATGGAATCTTTCAATTCCTTCAACATTTCTTTTATTCCAAGGGACAAGAATCACAAGGCAGATTCACTAGCCTTGGCGGCCTCATTGTCAAACCCAGAAGATATCCAAAGAAAAACGTCTTTCCAAGTAGAAAGAGCTTTCTGACCGTCTGTGTTCGATAAAATTGAGTACTTGCAAGTGTTTGAGAACGATGAACAACTGAATTTTTTTTTTGTTACATGATGATGATAATGAAGACGATCACTCATCTATTGTCCCCAAATATTGTATACAATATGAATCTCTTTTTACGAAAGAGGACCATGTTAAGAATCTCCTTGAAGAAGTTTCATTTTGAAAAGTGAAAGAAACGAGAAAAGTCAATATTGGAACTAACTGTTCCCCAAAATATTTCAACTTGGGAGTTGATTGCACCATTGAGGAAGTTGATCAATATGTTTCCTTGTTCAAAGAATGCATCGATTTGTTCGCTTGGACATATGATGATTTAAAATATTATGATAAAACTATATTCCAACATCTCATTCCTTTGAGGGAAGGAGCAAAGCCAGTGAAGCAAAAAATAAGGATGATGAATCCCAAGATGAAACCTCTGGTAAAGATTGAATTGGAGAGATTGAAGAAGGCATGAATAATTTATCCCATTAGACACTCAGACTGGCTTTCAAATCTTGTGATTGTAAGAAAAAAGACCAGGGAAGTCTGGATGTGTGTTGAATCTAGAGACCTTAACAAAGCAAGCATAAAGGATAACTTTCCTTTGCCTGATATGGAGTTCCTTCTCCAACAAGTTACTGGATCGGTCTGCATGTCCATGTTAGATTTTTTTTTCTGGATTTAACCAAGTCTTGGTGGCTGGTGAAGATAGGGAAAATACATCATTTATCACACCTTGGGAGACATATGCATATGCTAGAATTCCCTTTGGCTTGAATAACGTTGGAGCCACATTCCAAAGGGCCATGGATCATGCATTCAATGTGTTGATAGTAAAATTTATGGCATACTATCAAGATGACTTGATGGTGCATTCAAAGAAAAGGGGTGATCATATCCATCATTTGAGAAAGGTCTTTGAAAGATGTAGATTATATGGTATCTCTCTGAATCCAAAGAAATGCTTGTTCGATGTGACTCAAGGCAAATTGTTGGGCCATATTGTAAGCAAGGAAGGGATTTACATAGATCCAGAAAGAATTAAAGCAATAAATGATCTCAACCCCCCGACATCCAAGAAGGGAGTCCAATAATTTTTTGGCAAGATCAATTTTGTGTGAAGATTTGTTCATGACTGTGCAGGTATCATGAAGTAAATCAATTTATTGTTGAAAAAGGAGAAGAGGTTCGAATGGACAATGGATACTCAAGAGGAATTCAATAATATCAAAGGATAAATTACCACTACTCCAGTCCTCATTAGTCTGAACTTTCAAAGGGATTTCATCATCTATTCATTTGCTACAGAGATAGTTGTTGCATTTGTTCTTACTCAGAAGAATATAAAAGGAAGAGAATTCCCAATAAGTTTCATGAGAAGAACCCTACATGACTATGAGTTGAGGTATTCAGAACTGGAGAAGCAAGCCTTGTCTCTTGTAAAAACAATAGCACACTTTCAGACATACATATTGAACTCCCATGTTATTGATTATGTTCCCTCATAAATAGTGAAGATTCTCCTGAATCAACAATTGAGATATAAATAGTGAAGATTAAACCTTTAAAATATATAAAAGGACAAGGTTTATGTAAGCTCATCGTGAATGGAGATTCGGTTGATGGAATTATTTCAATTTCATTCAGGGAACCATTAGCTGATTCAGAATGGTATAGAGATATTATATTATACTTAAGGTCCAGGCAATTTCCTATCATCATGAACCCCAAGGAGCGAAGAACATTGAAGATGAAGGAGAATCAATACATACTTATTGGTGAGATATTGTTCAGGAAAAATTATGATGGTATAATACTGAGATTCATTGATGAAAATCAAGCCCAAGAACTAATAAGATAATTCCACGAGGGAATATGCGGTGGACACATTTCACCTATTGCGACTGCCCACAAGATAATAAGAGCAGGATTCTATTGGCCATCAATATTCAGAGACTTGTATGCCACAATAAGGAAGTGTTTGTCATGCCTACAGTTTTAAGGAAAAATGAAGAGATACACGATGCTTTACAACCCATAATTGTAGAACAACCATTCTCCCAATGGGGACTTGATGTTGTTAGGCCAATTAATTTTAAGTCTAGCAAGGGGCATATATATATATACATTCTCACAACTACATATCACTTCACTAAATGGCCATAAACGGTGGCATTAAAGAAGGTTGATGTTGAAGAGCTAATTAAATTCCTCAAAGATGATATTTTGTCTAGATTTGGTGTTCCGGATAAATTTATCACAGACAATGGTTCGATTTTCATCGGGTCAAAGTTTACAGAGTTTTGCGGAGAATATGGAATCATCATGGGTCAATCATTGAATTATTATCCACAAGGTAATGGCTTTGCTGAATCCACAAACAAAACACTTGTTCAGATATTGAAGAAAACCATGGACAAAAAGTAAAGGAATTGGCATCTAAAGTTGACAGATGCATTATGGGCAAGCAGAATGACTCTGAAGGATAGCATCGAGATGTCTCCATATATATTGGTTTATGGTAAAGAAGCGAAAATATTGATTAGCCTCGAGCTCAATGCATTGATTTCTATGGATAATACCGAATATACAAAAGACAGTTCACCCATCCAGAGGATAATCAATCAGTTGTTGAAGTTGGAAGAAGAACAAAGCAAAGCCATGAATCAAACTTCTCAGAGGCAACAGAGCATCAAAATATATTTTGATTATAGAACAACTAAAAATAATTTCCAGAAGGGAGAGAGTTGGTGTTACTTTGGAACAAGGCCAAGGAGAAATCGTCGATGCATACAAAGTTTGAAGCACTCTGGATCAGATCATAAGTCGTCGAGAAGATCTTGGGTTTTAACTCCTATATGTTCTAAGACATGAAGGGTAAAATTTTAATGTTGCCTATCAACGGAAAACATTTGAAATGTTTCTTCTCCTAAGACTTTCTCATTCTCATTGTACATAATTGTAATTTCAGTTTGTATATTCTTACTCTGACTCCATAGCCCAATAGGCGGAAGCACTAGTCATGGAAGGATTTGTATTCTTGACAACCCACAGAGGATTATCATCCCACAGTTGGAGCTAGTTGTTGAGATCAATTCCTCCTTTCAAAATTCCCCTCCCCTTTTCTATTTTCCCAACTTCTTTTTTCCATTTCTTTTTCCCCCTTCTATACTTACCCAAATTCCCCTTTTCTTTTTTCCCTTCTATTCTTCCTTTCTAGTTCTTCTACTTAGTCATTTTTCCAAAACGGTGGGTTTCCAGGTTTGCAGACTCACGGATCATCATCTCCATCCACAATCTCACATCACGAGTTCGACCGACCACCACATTATTCTATACTTAGCCGTTTCTGCAGTCGCGGGTTCCTGGGTTGGCGAGTTTCAAGTTTTCATATCCCATATTCCATGACATACATTTTGTACCCAAACAATCCATGATCTACATTTTGACAATTGGAATCGTCGAGCTCCTAAGTATTTCATCTCTCCTATATTGAGTTCGACTGACCATATTACAACACTTAGCCAATTCTTAATCTTTTGCAACAAGGGGTTGGAGAGTTCCCGGGTTGGCGAGTTCCCAAGTTGGCGGGTTCACAAAAGTCCCAAATGATTTTTTCTCTTGTCCGTCCCCACCACCTTCGCACTTTTCCCAATATGCATTTAGTATGGTTTAATTCTAATAACTGATCATGCAGGTCTCGTAAATATTTCCATTAATAAACGAATGGATTGAGCATATTTCTTATTAAACCACATTAAAGCATGATTTGCAGAAGATTATATTATATCTCTCAAGTGCTCATTTCAAATATTGTCTGGATAAAAAGAACGCTCTCATCAACTTATGGTAGAAACAACTCGACAACAGTTTTGTGGAGGTAATTTGAACATTTTTGGATGTGAGGACCAAAGTTTCAGTGGTCTAGGGTGCATTATTATTATGCATCCCCTTCTGCTAAGAAGGAAGTAATTTGGACGTCCGAAATTACTCGCAGGCTGTGTTCCTGAAATTTTTTACTGCAAGGAACTGTTTTCCTGGTGCATTGATAAGTATATACCAATTCAGTGGATGATTCAACTCTAAGACCATTATCTTGTCTCTCCTTCACCTCAAGTGTTTCGTAAAATGTTGAAACTCCCAGAGCCAACACTTACCTTCAAAGGTGAATATTGCAGGGACTTCTTGAAAAAGCATGACAATGACCTATATCTCTTACCTGAATTCTTGGAGAATCCCATGGCCATCCCTGAAGATATTACCATATTTCAGGTCAACTTGTTCAAGAACCCCTTTCGGGAAATTGCCTGGTTATTTACCAAAGTTACGGGCCAAGAAAATATTGCCATATTTTCCCGCATGATTCTTTATATCTTATATTTTAATGTCAAGGAGCAGGCCATTTTCGATTGGGGAAAGTTGATTTCCATTGAAATCTCTTCCCAGTTGTCTCAGTGTAAAAAGGATAATAAATTATTTATGGCTTCTTATTTGGTTTTTGCGATAGCGCATTGCTGTCAATTTTCTAAATTGTCTAAATGTAAGAAGGTGAACTGTGAATTCAACCCTGTGACCTTTTGGTACCAAGCGTTATGGAGGCACAAAGATTCCCTGCATTTTTATGAATTTTTCAATGACTTTGTCTCGGTTCTTAAAGGATTATTGTTTGGAAAAGATACCCCAATAATATCCGCTCTGGCTAGTAAATTCCTAGATAAAAAGGGGGCTTTGGAGAAAATGGAAAATTACAATTTTATTGGGATTTTCGATTCTAAGGAAAATCCATCCTTTCTTCCATTCCATATATCCAACAAAATGTTTGTTACAAAATTAGCAAGGCAATATAACTTCTGGTTGCACTTTTTTCATGAAAAACGAATAAAACAATGCATACCTTTACCTTGGAAGATTGGGGATTTTGTATTCAGAAGTATGAAAAAAATGGATGAATTTCCAAACCATTTCCACAACTTGAATCTCAAGTATGCTAAACAATATTAGAGGGTTCGAACCTAAAAAAATATTTGTGGAAGATATGTTAACAATGGGTTTTAGAAATTCATTTATCGACACTGTTCTGGGAGAAGAAGAAGTTAATAACCTGGGAAATCCTACCCACATTGATGGCGACTTAGAGATGATACTCAATACCAATGAACTTTACAACCAGAGAGGAAAGGGTCCCAGTGAGAAGAGTGACCAGTCTCCAACTGTTACTCCTAATATTACAACACCTCCGATCAGTGCTCAAGCAGCCCACCAATCTAAAAAAGTAATCAACAATAGTTTAGGTGGAGGAGGACACAAGAACCCCCCTCCGGGAAAAATTGAAAGCTCACATAAATTCCCTCTGAGGAAGAATATTGTATAAGAGGAAGAAGAGCATCACATCGAAAGTGACATCAATATCTTCTCCCTCGAAGATATGGAGCTCAAGGCTAACATTGAGAAAATATTTCCTAATAATGATCAACCTAGAGGAACGACCCACCAGAATTACTCATTGGAAACTGTTGAGAATGAGGTCTAGAATGAAGAAGAATCATTTGTATTTCAGAGTGGTGTCTTTGACAACTAATCTAAGAGATTAATTATTGAGAAGAGTGATGTGAAGAATAAAAAGGGGAAATCTCGTTCAAAGGTTAACCTAAGAAATATGCAGCCTTCCCAAATTTATAAGATCCATAAAGCAACTGGAAATGCATTGGACGACTCCATTGGTGGTCTCGAAGTGGAAAATATAAAGTTAAAGGAAATGATTAAGGAAGTGGAAGAGACTTTGATGCCTCCTCCACTCCTTTCCAGCCCTTTGGCAATTGTCGAACCCACCACGCCTGTAACCAAATTAAAAGGATCCTCAAGCTTATTCACATCAGCGAGGAGCTATGTGGAGAACACTATCAAGAAAATACCATCATTGATTATAGAAGCTTGGGAAATTTCAAAGAACATGATTTGTTTTGGCTCGAGGGCGCATGCCTTCCATGAGTATCTACAGGCTGACCTAAAAAATGAAGAAGTTTTGTACCTTTATTTCATGTTACCCTTTGGTATTAAAGTTTCCAACATGTCAGAGCTAAAGAGAATAGAAGAGGAACTTCCCTCTCCAAGTCGAATCAAGCAGTTGAATGCCTGCTGGAAAGAAAAAATAAAGAACTTGAAAAACATTGTTCAAGTGTGCAGTCAATCCATAACAAGGAGAGAAAAGCTATTCAAAAGGCTCACAGAGGTGGACCTAGCCGTAATCACTAATGAATTCCAAGATCCCAAGTTGATCCTCAAATCGTTGTTCCTAACAAAACAATAGTTTGATGAGCAACTTAAGATTTTTAAAGGATTTTCAATTGAAAAATTATATGGTATAATTAAATATGATGAGAACGCCATAGATAACTGGCTAGTGTATTACTCCATAAAAAATCAGGATATTGAATAAGCATTACATGGAATTTCCCTTGATCTCTGAGACTTGGAGGACGAGTTGTTCAACATTAAAATCTGGCATGAAATCAACGTGGCACGTATGAAAAGTTACATCAAAGAATGGTTCAAGAAGACTATCGATAAACTGACAAATGAAGTGCAAGAAGCAGTTGAGACGGTTCCTGTAACTGTTGATGAAAACGATAAAAGGACATCAACGAGAAAATGAAGACACCACGAGAGACCATCATAATAATTTTATGCTAATCACATCCTTCTTTTCTTTATCAAGTCCTTCATCTAGTTATTCCACCTCTTTCACTAGAAAGGTTTAATCGAAGATTGATAACTCATTTTTTCTTCTTACCAGGTCTTGTTGATCCTTCTACCGCGCATCGTCTTCCTTATAAAATCTTATTTCTTGTAATTGTTTGCTTTATGGTCCGTGGGATCCCCGATCCCAGTCTTTAAGACAAATACATTTACAATTTCAATAATATGTAACAAACTATATATTTTTGGAAATTTCAAGAGAACTACTTTGGGAACAATCTCGAATGTGCTTTGTAACCCTGTTTTCAGAATATAAAGTATTTGAAGTTCATCTATCATTATCTTTATTTTAGTTGTCCATGTGTCCATTATGTTAAAGTTCTCTTATGCATGTGGATCATCGCTTTTTTTTATGTGATAAAAAATATTTATCCTAAACTATGATGGATCTGAGGGAATTTTGCCTATTTTTTTTAAATGTGTGAAATGTGTAATTCCCAGTCCTTTCTCAGGAACTCTCTTTAAAAAGAAAACAAAAACATTTCCTTTTATTTTCTTGTAATATTTTTGTTTCTTTGAATTACTACAATGAACTTTTGTCAAGTCCCACATTTTGAATATTTGAAAATCTCAAGAAAATCTAAAGAGGAGTACCACCTCTATAAAAATGCAGGGGGATTTACATCCTTGTGAGGTTGTCATTTCAGTCCTGACAGATTCAAGCGTCAACATAAGTGTAGTATGGTTGAGATACAAAATAACTCTCGAGGATTTATTCATGAAGATAAGCAGGTTAATGAGGTACAAAAATTGAGAGTTAGAATACAGATAATGGAGTGGTGGAAAATGTCAAGATGAAACCTAAAATGGGAAAAGATAGCAAGGAACATAAATTTGCATGAAGCAAAGTTCAAAAAGTTGTTGCTGAAAAGGAAGAAGTATCTAAGATAATGGGTTGCTATAAATAACGGTAGTTGTGGTGGAATTTATACATGACTATTATCTCGAGATGAAAGATGCATCGTGGGTCATGAGACGATTCATTAGATTATAGTTGTGGTGGTGGTTATCCATGATTGTTATCTTGGAATGAAGGCATGGTCATTGGAAATGAGCGAGTGTGGCCGCGAGGGGAATACAGTTGGAAGGTTTCCTAGATTGGATACTGGGCTCATATGTTCTGAGGAGCATGTTGGTAGCAGTGAGCACATTGCTATTGGATGGTGACTACAAGTTTTGTGTGGACCTTAATTTAAGATAATGAAAAATAACAAATATGCAGAAAAATTACAACAATGGAAATTTATAGACAGGTAGTTGTGTCAGATGTAACGAAGAAAGGAGGGAGAGAATATGGAAATTTTGTTTTCCCTGGATATGTATTTACTTGCTTGCAGGAAGAAGGAAATTTGTGGTTGCATATGGAAGCAAATGTGCTTGGCTGAAGAGAAAATGCAATAGAATATGTCTATGCAGAAAAGGAAACTGCAAGGAAGGTTGTAGATGATGTTAGGAAGACGAAGCATGATGAAAGCTATTGGGTTGAAGATGAATAACATACAATCCGAAAGAGGCAGAAGTTGATGAATATGTTGCTGATAGAGATAGGAGAAGATTTCAAATATCATGAGGAAGAAGACGTGATGTGGAAGAATGTTAGAAGAGTGAAGGTTGTTGAGGATTAAACATGAAGGTGTTGCATGGAGAAGAAGAAGACTCTTGAAATTTGTCCCTGGTAATTTTCAAGAATGTGTATATGTTGACACAATCACCGACTGAGGTAGTATTCACATGATTGTGGATTGAGTCAAAGGAGGTGTAACATGGGAGCATGTGACTCCATGTTGTGTAATTTCGAGAATGAGTGGTTGGATGCACCGAAGGAACTTTGTACACTACATGAAAAAGGGTAGTGGGATGTCCTGGATTGGACATTACTTAGAACAAGTTGTGCATGTGATGTGGATTGATTCAAGGGAGGTGTAACATGGGAGCATGTGACTCCATGTTGTGTAGTTTCGAGCATGAGTGGTTGGCTGCACCAAAGTCACTTTGTACACTGTATGAAAAATGACAGTGGGATGTCCTAGATTGGACATGACTCAGATCCAATTGTGTAGGTGATGCATGACTGAAAAGCACCTGACTAGTGGCGTTTTTGTTAATTAAGAAAGAAATATAGAGAAGGTAGCAGTACGAGAAGTTCAACTATGCAGAAAATTGAGTTGCAGCAAGAATAAGATGAAAATTATAGATCTCCATGATGAGAATATCGTTGTGTTGTTGTGGATTGATGCGCCACAAAGGGAAACAATGAGTTGAGAGAAGAATGTGTAGCATGGGAAGATCTTTTGGAATATTGAAGTATAGGAGATGAGGATTGTATAGTGGGGAGTAAAACATTGATGGAGTTACATTGGACAATTGTAGATGCAGGTGATTTACCTCTTTAGCATGAGGATATGCTTTCATGAAACCTAGGGAGGCTAATACAGTAGCATCCCGGTCATCCTAGGGATGACATGCTGAAGGTAGTTACGAGGACGTGACATAGATGTTACAATAGTGATTAGTTGTTGCAGGATGTGAATGAGATAGATTGTTGGGAGTAACAAAAGTGGCACAGATTGATGGAAGGATATAGAGTTGCATCATTTGGATTGTTGGGAGTAACAACAATAACACATATCGATGGAATGCTATAGAATTGTAGCATTTGAACTGTTGGGAGTAACATTAGTGGTGCAGATCGATTGAATGCTACAAAGTTGCAACATTGGGGCATCTGGGAGCGCTACTATAGAAAGAATGAGTGTGTGGACAGCTATGAGGACAATTGTTACAGAAGTAGTTGTGGATGTTATGGCTCAGGTGGAGCGCATTTGTTGGAATGAATATGGAAAGGATGCACGAGAGATGAAGAGTCATTGCGGAAAGGACAAACAAGAAGTTGGAATATGAAAGGGCTGAAGAGCGTTGGGGAAACTGAAGCAAATAGTTTCTGGAAAGAATAAAACACAACATCATAGATATTGATGAGAGATCTTGCATAATCGAGAGGAGGAGAGATTGTGTGACAACAAAGAGAGAAGTGTTTGAGGTTTCCATGGACTCTGGCCTGGAAACCCAACGGAGATTGTAAGCTCAGATTTGGCCATTGAGCCACTATATTGTAAATTGTATGATGAATAAAATAATCATTGTTGTGGAATTAATATTTTTGTGTGTGCATGTGCCTGACATCCTGTAGGATGTATTTACTGTGTTCTTGACATAATGAGTTAATGTCTTGCATGAATGAGAAAATCTTGTAGAGAATAGTGGTGTATGATATGGATATGTATGTGGCATGAGTCTGTGGAAAGACATGTTGTAAATTGTGTCTCCCGTAGGGAGCATGAGGACTTTGGTTCTATGATCATTGAGGATTCTATCTGGGTACAAAATATGTGAACATAAATAAGCTACAATGGGAAGTGTTTTGCACAAAAGGAATACTGTAACATGAGATGGATTATTGTCATAGATGAGTTGCAGCAAAGGATTATCGTAGTAGAGATATACTGTGAAAGACGTGTTGCAACAATCGGATGTGTATTGCAGCAGTATGTGAGTTGCAACAAGAAGTGAGTTGCGACAGGAGGTGAGTTGTAGCAAAATGTGAGTTGCAACAAAAGGTGAGTTGCAGCAGAAGGTGAGTTGAAGCAAGTGAATATGCAACAAAATTGTGATTATGTAACATTTGTTGTGGTGTTGTAGGGAAGTAAACATGGATATGTGGGAGATGAGGTACAACCCTAGGGGTTGTGGCATGATCAGGTGAAAAGAAGGAAAATGTAGCAATGATGAAGAATCTTTATGGAAGCCATGATTCCTATTACGCACACATGAAGAAATTTTCCATTGCGAACGTACTCTGATGGCAGGGGGCAGATGCACACTGCATCACAAGGCCACTGGAATGGCATTAAATCAAGAAAAATTGTGTCTAAATATTTAAGCTCGGTACCTGCCAGAGTTGAGCAAGAAATTTTTGTCAGCTCCACTCTCCAGGTGAAGGACATGGAGAATGGGTTCAAATATCTAGGGTTTGATCTAAAACCCAACATCTATAGGTTCGAAGACAACATATGGATGGTGAAGAAGGTAAAATGATGCATCTATGTTCGGGTCAATCATTTTATTTCAAGAGGAGGCAGACTTTTATTGCAAAAATTGATCATTGAAAGCATTCCAATTTACTGGATGTCTATAACTAATGTCCCTAAAGGAACCCTTTCTAAGATTCAGAAGAAAAGTTTCCAATTCTTATGGTCTAAATCTCACCATAAAGGAGGAATCCCTCTTGTTACACATTATTTTCATCATCCCTATGACCATTAATGATGTAAACCTATTTGTTGCCTTCAGAGGGGTCAGTGGCCTGAATGCTTGAAGAAAGAAGGGAGAAGAAATTTTACTGAGAGAAGAAGTTGTATTTTCCTTTGTAAAAAACCTATTAAGGATGATTTTCGCAGGTTGCACTATACACAGGGTGCAGAAATGCCTAATTTCCACACCTTTCTCTATAGCTAGGTTGCAGAGTTTCTGCAGGTTGCTCTATAGCTAGAGTGCGGAAATTCCTGTACGTGGGAAAAACGAGCATCTTCTCGATGCTTCTAGAAGGAGAAACTTCTATGGTGAGGTGGCCTTTGAATGGTTTGGATCTCACTCGCTTTCATGATTTAGTGGGATCATCCTAAACTCCTCACCTTATCCTCTTCAACTTATAAAAGGAGAGGCGCTCTCATGGAGAAAGTTAGTTGTTTTGGCTTGAGATTGTTAGCTTGGTTAGAGTGGCTTTGAGCTTTGCTTTTTCAAGATAGATTGTGAGTAGTTATCAGATCTATGATCTCAGAATCCATAGAGTAGAAGTGTGTGGGAAGAAAGGAACTGTTGGAAGGAACCTAACAACATCAAGGCATACAATTGTATCTTTCTTCCACATTATTTAATACATATATACTTTTATTTTCTATATGAATGTCATTTGTCCATATTGTATGATTCCTTGATCACATACATAGTTTCATATCAAATAGGCTATGTTATTCTTGTCTTTGTTGGCTTGTGTTTATTTGCAGATATTTGTCCATAAGCCTCGCGACGGAGCTTGGATTACATTAGCGAAGTCAGATCTTCAATATTTAAAAGGTATATTCTAGATCCATTTCTCATTTTATAATCGAATATAAGGAAAGAGTAGTGTACTGTTTTGTTTTGTTCTAGTTTCGTATTGAAGCTAGGGGGATTGATTTGTGTCCACACTTAACAATTATCCCGATAAAACCTCTAGTCAAATGTAATAAGGTATCCCTCCCTAAGGAGCTAGGAGGTTAGGGGCTAAAAAATATAACGTAAATTTCCCAAGCATTGGCTGCTAGAAGTTTGTGGAGGTTATCGGTTGGTAATTATTTGTGGTGTCAGGTTCTAAAATACAAGTACCTTAATGGAATTTCTATGGTAGAGTGGATTTTCTTTCCCATAAAGTATTCTAGAGGGTCTATCATTTGGAATGATTTAGTCTCAACTTTTCCCTTGGTGGGAAATTAGACAGTATGGTGAATCGAGGATGGTAGATCGATAAGGATAGGCACAAATCCTTGGTTGGGTGCCAACAACTATTTTCATCTGTTGATTTCTCTTATATAAGATATTCATTCTAAAAACATTTTCCCTCTTGCAAACTTCCATGCCCAGGTACCTCAAGCCAAGGGTTCAGAGGAATAACATTCTTCGTCATCTCTTTAACTGTCAAGCGGTGATTCTACCGAATAGGACCTGTAAGTTGGATTATTGGTATCCAACTTCATTCTTTTCTAGGATAATGAAAAGGATAAGCTATGTTGGTCTAAAAATACCAAGACTGGGGAATTCACAACCAAATTGGGATACAAATCTTGGTTAGAGTCCCAATTTGTGGGAGACAAAAAATGATGGTCGCGTCCTGTATGGAAATCCCACGCGCCACTAAAAAAGAAGATCACATTATGGTTAGACCTGTCCAACAAACTATTAACATGGGAATTCTATCGCAAACATGGATGGATGGGGCCAAGTTGGTGTCCTTTGTGTAAATATCATGAGTAAACTTCTTGTCATTTATTTGTTGACTATGCTTATGCAATTCGGGTCATTGAGATCNTGATGTTCGAATTGATGAAGAAGCTCTTGTAAAAGATCAACAGAGAATAAGCACTAAGCTAGATGAAAAAGATGTTGAGAATAATGAAAATGAAGAACAACAAATATGAGAGTCATAATAAGATGATGAATCAGGTGGAGAAGAGACACCCAGATAAGAAGAGTCAGGACACCAATCAACATCAAATCCTTCCTCCATAATTACTAAAAATAATCATCCTGAAAGTTAGATAATTGGTGAGAAAGACAAAGGTGTACAAACCAGGGGAAGGATAATCAAAGACACTAAGAAATCACATATATCCTTCGTATCCATGGTGGAACCCAAGAAATTTAATGAAGCCAGTAAAGACGCAAATTGGTTAAAATCAATGAATGTGGAACTGGACCAGATTGAAAAGAATGTCACTTGGGAGCTCATTCCTAGGACATCAAATAAAAATGTAATAGGATCCAAATGGGTATACAAAAATAAGATGAATGAGCAAGGAAATATTGTAATAAATAAGGCTATATTGGTCTGCAAAGGATATGCTCAAATAGAAGGACTAGATTTTGATGAAACATTTGTGCCCATAACAAGATTAAAAGCTATTAGAATGTTTCTCGCCTATGCTTGTCATAAATAGTTTAAATTCTATAAAATGGATGTCAAGTTAGCTTTTCTAAATGGAGATATAAAAGAAGAAGTCTATATGGAACAACCAGAGGGTTTTCAACTGTTAGATAACCCTGACTTTGTTTGCAAGTTGAAGAAAGCCTTGTATGGGTTGAAACAAGCTCCTCGTGCCTGGTATTACAGACTAGATAAGTTTATTCAAGACAAAGGGTTCAAGAGAGGAACAATTAACAACAATCTATATAACAAAATAGAGGGTAATGATTTGCTCATTGTGTTGGTCTATGTAGATGACATCATCTTCGGAAGCAATAATGCTTCATTGATAGAATGGTTTTCTTTTGCCATGCAGTCTGAATTTGAAATTTCTATGATAGGGGAGATGCCATTTTTTCTTGGTCTAAAAATTACTCAAAGGTCTGAAGGAATATTTCTCTCTCAGGAGAAATATCTAAGAGAAATGTTGAAAAGGTTTCAAATGGAAGATTATACACCTATGAGCACACCTATGGTCACTAGATGCAAGTTAAGCAAGGATGATGACTCACCTGATGTTGATCAGAGTTCATATAGGTCTATGATAGGCAACCTATTGTACATCACAACATCCCGTCCAGACATAATGCATGATGTTGGAATGGTAGGAAGGTATCAGGATGCACCTAAACAAATTCATTTGTTAGTTGTCAAAAGAATATTCAGATACTTGAAAGGAACAATGAACTATGGCCTATGGTATCCTAGGAATCATAATTTTCAACTATCAGTCTATTCAGATGTTGATTGGGATAACTGCATGAATGAAAGGAAAAGCATGAGTGGAGGTGCATTCTTCTTAGGAGATTCCCTTGTAGCATGGTTGAGTAAGAATCAAGGTTCCATTTCCTTATCAAATATAGAAGTTGAATACATTGTAGTTGCCACTTGCTGTACCCAAGTATTGTGGATGATTCAGACACTTGCAAACTTGGAGGTAAAATATACTACATCGATCCCAATTCATTGTGATGTTACTAGTAAAATTAGTGTGTCAAAGAATCCTGTATTTCACTCCAAGACCAAGCATATACCCATCAAGTATCACTTCTTGAGGGAACATGTGACCAACACTGTTGTTTCTTTGCATTATATTCCATCCAAAGATCAGATTGTTGATATCTTCACTAAACTGCTTGCAAAATCTCAGTTTGAGTATCTATGCCAGAAGTTGGGCATGACCTTGTTATCAAGCTAAATAGTCTTTCTGATCAAGGGGAGAGTGCTCCTAGTACATATGATCAGGGGGAGCACAAAGTCACTTTTTTTTTTCTTTGACATTGATGTCAAAGGGGGAGAAAAAGGTGTTGTCTATATGCTACAATTGAAGGTCTAAGAAGAATAGTGCAACCTTTTAGGGTTTCCATCAATCCCAAAGGGGGATATTGTTGGCATGTTTACAGGAAGAGTGTGCTTGTCATTGATGGTAAGAAAAACAATGAACTAAACCTCGAGAGAGAAAAAGATGAGAAATCTTAGAAGAGATAGTGGTTTCCATAAGTGCAGACAAGGTCCAAGAGACAGAATCATAGGAGAAGCAAAGGTCGAGATCCTTGAACACTTAGAAAACCTTCTAAATCAAAGAGATCAGAAATTCAGGAGAAAGAGTGACAACGATCTTTGGATCACTTTTGAGTGGAAGGACAAGATAAGCATCGCAGACAAATCAAGCCATTGATCTAAGATGTTGATCAAACGAACATTATTTGCTTTAGTTCTAAAGGTGTGAGGAGGTTACGCTCCGGAAAAATATCACTTCAAGAGTTTCAGTTTGAGATTTGAAATACCTGAAGTCCGGAGAGCCAAAGAGTTGGACTAAATTTCAACCGTCAGACCCAGAGGGATACATGGCGACAAATCATGAGCTCCGGAGAAATCTCTTTGAGGTTCTTAGTTTGAGATTTGAAATATCTGAAGTCTGGAGAGCCGTAGTAAATATCAACCCTCAGATCCAGAGGGATACGTGGTGATGGATCGTGAAATCCAGAGAAATTACTTCGAGACTTTAAGTTTGAGATTTGAAATTCCTGAAGCCCGGAGAGCTGAAATAAATTCTCGATCGTTGGATGAACCAAAGGAGATATCGATCGTTGATCGAAAAAGGGGCCACAGAACCGTCAATCTGGTTAAAAGGTCAAATTCCTGAAGTAGAGGCAGAGCCGCCGATTAAGAAGGACAGGTGTTCGCAGATCATTGACTCCAAAAGATTGGCGTACGAAGAAAATCATGGTTTGAGATTTGAAACTCCTAGAGCCTAGATCACGAAGTAAATCACATTCGTTGATTTAGGAAGGTTAGATATGATCCGCAGAACATGAGAGGACATATCTGAACCGTCAGTTCAAGAGCACCGTCAAGATCGTGAGATCGATGGTCCCACCGCATTGCGGGGATTGAAGGTGCGCGAAATTTAATGAGTTAAGGGAGGGCCGCAATCGAAACTATGGTTTTGGATAACAGACACATGGAGGCTTGAGGTAAATTGTGGGGCAAAAAGTAGTTTGATTTCAAACCACCTTTAGACGCGCCCACAATTGCATGGTCACATGAGATCATCGNTTGTTGATATCAATTCCTACTTCTGAAATTCCCCTCCCCTTTTCTATTTTCCCAACTTCTTTTGTCCATTTCTTTTTCCCTCTTTTATACTTACCCAAATTCCCCTTTTCCTTTTTCCCTTTTATTCTCCCGTTCTAGTTCTTATACTTAGTAGTTTTTCCAAAACAACGGGTTCAAGGGTTGGTGGACTTGTGGATCCTCATCTCCATCCACACTCTCACATCAGGATTCCAACCAACCGCCACATTATTCTATACTTAGATGTTTCTGCAGTCGCGAGTTCCCGAGTTGGCAGGTTTCAAGTTTTCATATCCCATGTTTTGTGACATACATTTTGTGCCCAAACAATCCAAGATCTACATTTTGACCATTGGAATCCCCGAGCTCCTAAGTATCTCATCTCTCTTATATTTAGTCTGACTAACCACAATACAACACTTAGCCAATTCTCAACCTTTGCAATGACGGGTTGGTGGGTTCCTAGGTTGGAGGGTTCACAAAAGTCCCAAATACTATTTTCTCTCGTCTGTCCCTCCCACCTTCACACTTTTCCCAATACACATTTAGTATGTTTTAATGCTAATAACTCATCATGCAAGTCTCGTAAATATTGTCATTAATAAGAGAATGGCTCAAGGAGATTTCTTATTAAACCACATTAAAGCACAATTTGCAGAAGATTATATTATATCTCTCAAGCGCTCATTTCAAATATTATCTGGATCAAAAGAACTCTCTCGTCAACTTATGGAAGCAACAAATCGACATCAATTCTATGGAGATATTTTGAATTTTTTTGGACATGAGGACCATAAATTGCAGTGGTATAGGGCGTATTCTTTTTATTCATCCCCTTCCGCTCAGAAAGAAGTAATTTGGACATCCAGAATTGCTCGTGCAAGTTGTGTTCCTGAAGTTTTTTACTGCAAGGAACTGGTTTCCTGGTGCACTGAGAAGTATTTACCAAGTTAGCGTATGATTCAAATCCAAGACCATTCTCCTGTCTCTCTTTCACCTGAAGTGTTCTATAAAATGTTGAAACTCCCAAAGCCAATGCTCACCTTCAAAGGTGAAGATTGCAGGGACTTCTTGAAAAAACATGACAATGGCCTGGATCTCTTACTTGAATTCTTGGAGAATCTTGTGGCCATCCCTGAAGATATTACCGGATTGCAGGTCAACTTGTTCAATAACCCTTTTCGGGAAATTTCTTGGTTATTTACCAGAGTTACGGGCCAAGAAAATACTGCCATCATTTCCCGCATGATTCTTTCTATCTTATATTTTAATCTTAAGAAGCAGACCATTTTCGATTGGAGAAATTTGATTTCCATTGAAATATCTTCCTAATTGTCTCAGTATAAAAAAGATAAGAAATTCTTTATGGCTTCTTATTTGGTTTTGTGCGATAGCGCATTGTTGTCAATTTCCTAAATTGTCTATATGCAAGAAGGTGAACTATGAATTTGACCCTGTGACCTTTTGGTACCAATCGTTATGGAGGAACAAATCTTCTCTTCATTTTCATGAATTTTTCAATGAATTTGTCTCGATTCTTAAATGATTATTGTTTGGAAAAGATAGCCCAAGAATATCTGCTCAGGCTAGTAAATTCTTGGATAAAAATGGTAATTTGGAGCAAATTGAAAATTACAATGTTATTAGGATTTTTGGTTCTAAGGAAAATCCATCATTTCTTCCATGCCATATATCCGACATAATGTTTGTTACAGAATTTGCAAGGCAATATAACTTCTGGCTGCACTTTTTTCATGAAAAACGAAAAAAAAACAATTCATACCTTTGCCTTGGAAAATTGGGGATTTTGTATTCAGAAGTATGGAAAAAATTGATGAATTTGAAAACCACTTCCACAACTTGAATCTCAAGTATGTTAAAAATATTAGAGGGTTTGACCCTAAATGAATCTTTGTGGAACATATGTTAACAGTTGTTTTTAGAAATTCATTTATCCACATTGTTCTAGGAGAAGAAGAAAATAATAATTTGGGCAATCCTACACACATAGTTGGCAACTTAGAGACAATAATCAATACTAATGAACTTTACAAATAGAGAGGAAAGGGCCCCAACGAGAAGAGTGCTTAGTCCCCAACTGTTACTCCTAAGACTACAACACCTCGGAGTAGTGCTCCAGTGGCCCACCAATCTAAAAAAGTAATCAACGATAGTTCAAGTGGAGGAGGAGACAAGATCCCCCCTCTAGGAAAAATTGAAAGCTCACATAAAATCCCTCTAAGGAAGAAGGGGAAGAATATTGTACAAGAGGAAGAAGAGAATCACGTCGAAAGTGACATCAATATCTTCTCCCTCGAAGATATGGAGCTCGAGGCTGACATTGAGAAAATGTTTCCTAACATTGATCAACCAGGAGGCATGGCCCACCACAATCAATTGTTGGAAATTGTTGAGAATGAGGTCTTTGATGAAGAAGAATCATTTGTATTTCAGAGCATTGTCTTTGACAAAAAATCTAAGAAATTAATTATTGAGAAGAGTGATGTGAAGAATAAAAAGGGGAAATATTGTTTAGAGGTTAACCTAAGAAATAAGTGGCCTTCCTAGATTTCCAAGATCCATAAAGCAACTGGTGATGTATTGGACGACTCCATTGGTGGTATCGAAGTAGAAAATATAAAGTTAAAGGAAAGGATTAAGAAACTGGAAGAGAATTTGATGCCTATTCCACTCCTTGCCAACCCTTTGGAAATTTTCGAACCCACTCGGACCCACCACACCCACATCCAAATTAAAAGGATCCTCAAGCTTACTCACATCGGCCAAGAACTATGTGGAGAAAAATATCAAGAAAAGAATGGCAATGATTATAGAAGGTTGGTAAATTTCAAAGAACATGATTTATTTTTACTCGAGGGCGCATGCCTTCCATGAGTATCTATAGGTTGACCTAAAAAATGAAGAAGGTTTCTACCTTGATGTCATGGTACCCTTTTGTATTAAAGTTTACAACATGTCAGAGCTAAAGAGAAGAGAAGAGGACCTTCCCTCTCCAAGTCGGATCAAGCAGTTGAATGCTTGATGGAAAGAAAAAATAAAGAACTTGAACAACATTGTTCAAGCATGCAGTTAAGCCATAACAAGGAGAGAAGAGATATTCAAAAGGCTCAGGAAGGTGGACCTATCCGGAAGAACTAAATAAGTCCAATATCCCAAGTTGATCCTCAACTCATTGTTCCTAACAAAACAACAATTCGATGAGAAAGTTGAGATTTTTAAAGGATTGTCAATTGAAAATTTCTATGGTATAATTGAATATGATAAGAACACCATAGATAACTAGCTAGTGGATTACTCAATAAAAAATCAGGATATTGAAGAAGCATTACATGAAATTTCTCTTGATCTCCAAGACTTGGAGGGAGAGTTGTTTAACATTAAAATCCGACATGAAATCAATGTGGCACGTATGAAAAGTTACATCAAAGAATGGTCCAAGAAGGCTATTGATAAACTGACAAATGAAGGGCAAGAAGCGTTTGAGACAGTTCCTGTAACCATTGATGAAAATGATAAAAGGACATCAGTGAGAAAAGGGAGACACCACGAGAGACCATCATAGTAAGTTTATGCTGATCACACCCTTCTTTTATTTATCAAGTCCTTCGTCCAGTTATTCCACCTCTTTCACTAGAAAGGTCTAACCAAAGACTGATAATTCCTTTTTTCTTCTTACCAGATCTTGTTGATCCTTCTACCTCCCATCGTCTTCCTTATAAAATATTATTTATTGTATTTATTTTCTTTATGGTCCGTGGGAGCCCCAATCCCAGTCTTTAAGACAAACACATTTACAATTTCAAGAATATGTAACAAACTATATATTTTTGGAAATTTCAAGAGAACTACTTTGGGAACAATCTTGATTGTGCTTTGTAACTCTATTTTCATAATATAAAGTATTTAAGGTTGATCTATCATTATATTTATTTGATCTGCCCATGTGTCCACTCTATAAAAGTTCTCTTATGGATGCAGATCATCTTCTTTTTTTGTTTTATGTGATAAAAAATATTTATCCTAAACTATGATGGATGTGAGGGAATTTTTCTTATTTGCTTTAAATGTGTAATTCATGTTCCTTTCTCAGGAAGTTTCTTTAAAAAGAAAAAGAAAATATTTTCCTTTTATTTTCTTGTAATATTTTTGTTTCTTTGAATTACTACAACAGACTTCTATCAAGTCCCACATTTTAAATATTTGAAAATCTCAAGAAAATCTAAAGAGGAGTACCACCTCTATAAAAATGTAGGGGATATATGAACTGAAATTTGGAACCTATTCTAGTGCTTTTGAAAGAATATATGAATTTTCCCCAAGGTAATCAACCCCGTTTGGAAATTGGATTGAATAATCAACGAAGCATTTTACATCAATTATACAATCTAGTAATAACAACAATGGAGACTCGAGAAGAGTTAGAAATATCCTGGCATATCTTAGTCCAAGAAGAAGAAAGATAAATCCTCCAAAGAAAAAGGAGAGAGGAATGACAAGACTGAAGAAATCAAAGGCTAGCTAGAGCAGCACAAGAATAAGGTCAAGATTGAATCTGGACGAATACAAGGGACCCATTACCAGAAGTAAAAGAAAGCAACTATTTATTCTTAGAAGTGAAAAGCCTAGCCCTGAAGTCTCCCTAGACATGGCAGAAAGAAAAAAACAACCCTGAGATGAGCATCAAGAGGAGAGACAAGGAGGTGGAAGAGATGCTGCAAGAAATCAAGGAAACCCATGATTTGAAAATAGAAGGAGGGTAAGGGATTCCCATCTAAATCTTATAGGTGAGCAACATGATCTCCTCGTTCTCCCTAAGGGCACCTTAAAGGAATTTTCTGGAGACAGAATAATCGATGCAAAGAGGCATCTGCAGTTATTTATTGATGTTTGTGATTTTCACCATGTTGAGTATGACGATGTCATGGTAAGGTTATTTCTGGAAACCTTATCTGGAAGAGCGTATGAGTGGTATACAATGTTTCCCAATAGATCAATTCGCTCATTTAATAACCTCGAAGCTATGTTCCTAACTATGTTTTCCCCTCCAATTGATTACCATACCCTTCTCACAGATTTCACCCATATTGGTTTGAGAAAGAATGAAAGGATACAAGATTTTGATCTCAGGTTCAATAAAACCTTGATTAGGATTCTAGAAGATAAAAGACCAAATGAGCCAGTCATTATTGGTTGTTATAACAATGAAATGCCCCCGAATGTAAAATATTTTATCAGAACATCCTAAATGGATACTTTGGAGGAGGCAATGACTAAATCCACTAATATGAAAGAAATTATGATTGAAACGGGTGTCAACCCTAAAATTATACTAGGAAGAGTACAAAGGCATATGTGAGGATTAAATATTGATAATCAAAGAGCTTCCAGTTCAATAAAGAATGAAGAATTCAAGCCTCGGCCGGCTCAAAACCAAACAATGGGAGGAGGATTTTTCAAGGGAACCATACCTTATGTAAAGTTTGACCCTGTGGTGGCACAGGAAACTAAGAAAAGAATTAAAATTGCATAGATGAATATAACCATCAAATAAATGCAGAATGAGATAACTAGACTAAGAAGGGGAGATAATTACATTCCAAATCCAATAATTCCAATCCCAGAGTAAAGGAGGAACCCTCCCCAAGAAAACAGAGAGAGGTTTGAGAACAAGGGTGATCTACAAAGACCAAGGGTTCCCATACAACCTACTATGAATGCATTTGTTTCGGATGATGTCTATGATGAGAAATTAATTGAGCAAGAGCATTATTACTCACTTGATGAAAGCTCTGAAGCTATGCAGATGGACGAATGTGAGACGTCCATGTATATATTTGAAGAGGGAGACAATGATCCCAACTCGCAAGAAAACATCACCCAAATAAGAGGATTTGTAAATAGACCAAAAAATAAAGGTGATTCTGATAAAGAGAACCAAAAAGAAAAATAAAAAGAAAAAACAAATGAGAAAGTGAGGGATAGCGTTGGAAGTAAAAGGCAACACATGACGTCAAACTCTACTCAAATGAAATATAATGTTGTAGAGGATTTGAGTAAATTAAGGATAACCCTTCCCTTTATGGAAATGCTAAAGATTCCCTAGCAAAGAGAAAACATTTTGAAGTTGTTGGATGATCCATATGAAAGAGAAGAAGTTGTTGTTACCAGTCCAAAACAAATCCCTAGCCAGTCAACTACCAAGCTGAGAGGTAAAATTCCTCCCTTTTACATTTCTATTGAAAATCATGATGTTGCACTACATAATTTTTTAGTTGACATTGGCGCAATGAAAAATATCATTCCATTGGCGGTCATGGAGGCATTGGGAGTGAGTTGCACCAAGTACTATGAAACTGGTGAAAGTATATATGCAATTGATTCTAGAAAAGTGTCAGCTTATGGAGAAATCAAGTACTTTTATGCTTGGATTACAACAAACCCCCATATCATTATAGTTTTCAATATTATTGTGGTAGACCTTCCTATGGCATATGGAGTTGTGTTGGGAAGAGACTGGACATCTATGATTGGAGGATATATAATGAACGATGGAATTTTCATGATGTTTCCAGAAAAAGAAGGAGAAATGATTAAAGTGCCCTGTGAACCTAGACAAATCTTCTCCTTAAAAAATAAGGACAATTAATTGATGGAGGATTATATAGATGCCAGGATTGGAAACTATGCAATCCTAGACATAGAGCATAACGAAATCCTGGAGCAAGTGCAAGACACAGAGAATCAAGAATATTCGTTTGAAGGGTATTGGAGGATGTCATTTGATGTAGTTTGTTCAAGCTTTGGAAATGGATTTGGAATTTTTCTTACGAGTCCAAGTAATATTATGCATCCACACGATATTAGACTAGAGTTTTCATGCACTAATAACGAGGCAGAGTATGAAGCTTTGATTCAGGGGATGATCCTTGCACAAGAAATGAAAATAGAACATCTAATTGTAACTGGTGACTCAGAGTTGGTCATCAATCAGGTTACTCAGAGGTATAAAATAAAAAAGGAAAGACTTAATTTGTATTTCAAAAGGGTTAACGAATTGATGGAATCTTTCAATTCCTTCAACATTTCTTTTATTCCAAGGGACAAGAATCACAAGGCAGATTCACTAGCCTTGGCGGCCTCATTGTCAAACCCAGAAGATATCCAAAGCAAAACGTCTTTCCAAGTAGAAAGAGCTTTCTGACCGTTTGTGTTCGATAAAATTGAGTACTTGCAAGTGTTTGAGAACGATGAACAACTGAATTTTTTTTTTGTTACATGATGATGATAATGAAGACGATCACTCATCTGTTGTCCCCAAAGATTGTATACAATATGAATCTCTTTTTACGAAAGAGGACCATGTTAAGAATCTCCTTGAAGAAGTTTCATTTTGAAAAGTGAAAGAAACGAGAAAAGTCAATATTGGAACTAACAGTTCCCCAAAATATTTCAACTTGGGAGTTGATTGCACCATTGAGGAAGTTGATTAATATGTTTCCTTTTTCAAAGAATGCATCGATTTGTTCGCTTGGACATATGATGATTTAAAATATTATGATAAAACTATATTCCAACATCTCATTCCTTTGAGGGAAGGAGCAAAGCCAGTAAAGCAAAAAATAAGGATGATGAATCCCAAGCTGAAACCTCTGGTAAAGATTGAATTGGAGAGATTGAAGAAGGCATGAATAATTTATCCCATTAGACACTCCGACTGGCTTTCAAATCTTGTGATTGTAAGAAAAAAGACCAGGGAAGTCTGGATGTGTGTTGAATCTAGAGACCTTAACAAAGCAAGCATAAAGGATAACTTTCCTTTGCCTAATATGGAGTTCCTTCTCCAACAAGTTATTGGATCGGTCTGCATGTCCATGTTAGATTTTGTTTTCTAGATTTAACCAAGTCTTGGTGGTTGGGGAAGATAGGGAAAATACATCATTTATCACACCTTGGGAGACATATGCATATGCTAGAATTCCCTTTGGCTTGAATAATGTTGGAGCCACATTCCAAAGGGCCATGGATCATGCATTCAATGTGTTGATAGGCAAATTTATGGCATACTATCAAGATGACTTGATGGTGCATTCAAAGAAAAGGGGTGATCATATCCATCATTTGAGAAAGGTCTTTGAAATATGTAGATTATATGGTATCTCTCTGAATCCAAAGAAATGCTTGTTCGATGTGACTCAAGGCAAATTGTTGGGCCATATTGTAAGCAAGGAAGGGATTTACATAGATCCAGAAAGAATTAAAGCAATAAATGATCTCAACCCCCCGACATCCAAGAAGGGAGTCCAATAATTTTTTGGCAAGATCAATTTTGTGTGAAGATTTGTTCATGACTGTGCAGGTATCATGAAGTAAATCAATTTATTGTTGAAAAAGGAGAAGAGGTTCGAATGGACAATGGATACTCAAGAGGAATTCAATAATATCAAAGGATAAATTACCACTACTCCAGTCCTCATTAGTCTGAACTTTCAAAGGGATTTCATCATCTATTCATTTGCTACAGAGATAGTTGTTGCATTTGTTCTTACTCAGAAGAATATAAAAGGAAGAGAATTCCCAATAAGTTTCATGAGAAGAACCCTACATGACTATGAGTTGAGGTATTCAGAACTGGAGAAGCAAGCCTTGTCTCTTGTAAAAACAATAGCACACTTTCAGACATACATATTGAACTCCCATGTTATTGATTATGTTCCCTCATAAATAGTGAAGATTCTCCTGAATCAACAATTGAGATATAAATAGTGAAGATTAAACCTTTAAAATATATAAAAGGACAAGGTTTATGTAAGCTCATCGTGAATGGAGATTCGGTTGATGGAATTATTTCAATTTCATTCAGGGAACCATTAGCTGATTCAGAATGGTATAGAGATATTATATTATACTTAAGGTCCAGGCAATTTCCTATCATCATGAACCCCAAGGAGCGAAGAACATTGAAGATGAAGGAGAATCAATACATACTTATTGGTGAGATATTGTTCAGGAAAAATTATGATGGTATAATACTGAGATTCATTGATGAAAATCAAGCCCAAGAACTAATAAGATAATTCCACGAGGGAATATGCGGTGGACACATTTCACCTATTGCGACTGCCCACAAGATAATAAGAGCAGGATTCTATTGGCCATCAATATTCAGAGACTTGTATGCCACAATAAGGAAGTGTTTGTCATGCCTACAGTTTTAAGGAAAAATGAAGAGATACACGATGCTTTACAACCCATAATTGTAGAACAACCATTCTCCCAATGGGGACTTGATGTTGTTAGGCCAATTAATTTTAAGTCTAGCAAGGGGCATATATATATATACATTCTCACAACTACATATCACTTCACTAAATGGCCATAAACGGTGGCATTAAAGAAGGTTGATGTTGAAGAGCTAATTAAATTCCTCAAAGATGATATTTTGTCTAGATTTGGTGTTCCGGATAAATTTATCACAGACAATGGTTCGATTTTCATCGGGTCAAAGTTTACAGAGTTTTGCGGAGAATATGGAATCATCATGGGTCAATCATTGAATTATTATCCACAAGGTAATGGCTTTGCTGAATCCACAAACAAAACACTTGTTCAGATATTGAAGAAAACCATGGACAAAAAGTAAAGGAATTGGCATCTAAAGTTGACAGATGCATTATGGGCAAGCAGAATGACTCTGAAGGATAGCATCGAGATGTCTCCATATATATTGGTTTATGGTAAAGAAGCGAAAATATTGATTAGCCTCGAGCTCAATGCATTGATTTCTATGGATAATACCGAATATACAAAAGACAGTTCACCCATCCAGAGGATAATCAATCAGTTGTTGAAGTTGGAAGAAGAACAAAGCAAAGCCATGAATCAAACTTCTCAGAGGCAACAGAGCATCAAAATATATTTTGATTATAGAACAACTAAAAATAATTTCCAGAAGGGAGAGAGTTGGTGTTACTTTGGAACAAGGCCAAGGAGAAATCGTCGATGCATACAAAGTTTGAAGCACTCTGGATCAGATCATAAGTCGTCGAGAAGATCTTGGGTTTTAACTCCTATATGTTCTAAGACATGAAGGGTAAAATTTTAATGTTGCCTATCAACGGAAAACATTTGAAATGTTTCTTCTCCTAAGACTTTCTCATTCTCATTGTACATAATTGTAATTTCAGTTTGTATATTCTTACTCTGACTCCATAGCCCAATAGGCGGAAGCACTAGTCATGGAAGGATTTGTATTCTTGACAACCCACAGAGGATTATCATCCCACAGTTGGAGCTAGTTGTTGAGATCAATTCCTCCTTTCAAAATTCCCCTCCCCTTTTCTATTTTCCCAACTTCTTTTTTCCATTTCTTTTTCCCCCTTCTATACTTACCCAAATTCCCCTTTTCTTTTTTCCCTTCTATTCTTCCTTTCTAGTTCTTCTACTTAGTCATTTTTCCAAAACGGTGGGTTTCCAGGTTTGCAGACTCACGGATCATCATCTCCATCCACAATCTCACATCACGAGTTCGACCGACCACCACATTATTCTATACTTAGCCGTTTCTGCAGTCGCGGGTTCCTGGGTTGGCGAGTTTCAAGTTTTCATATCCCATATTCCATGACATACATTTTGTACCCAAACAATCCATGATCTACATTTTGACAATTGGAATCGTCGAGCTCCTAAGTATTTCATCTCTCCTATATTGAGTTCGACTGACCATATTACAACACTTAGCCAATTCTTAATCTTTTGCAACAAGGGGTTGGAGAGTTCCCGGGTTGGCGAGTTCCCAAGTTGGCGGGTTCACAAAAGTCCCAAATGATTTTTTCTCTTGTCCGTCCCCACCACCTTCGCACTTTTCCCAATATGCATTTAGTATGGTTTAATTCTAATAACTGATCATGCAGGTCTCGTAAATATTTCCATTAATAAACGAATGGATTGAGCATATTTCTTATTAAACCACATTAAAGCATGATTTGCAGAAGATTATATTATATCTCTCAAGTGCTCATTTCAAATATTGTCTGGATAAAAAGAACGCTCTCATCAACTTATGGTAGAAACAACTCGACAACAGTTTTGTGGAGGTAATTTGAACATTTTTGGATGTGAGGACCAAAGTTTCAGTGGTCTAGGGTGCATTATTATTATGCATCCCCTTCTGCTAAGAAGGAAGTAATTTGGACGTCCGAAATTACTCGCAGGCTGTGTTCCTGAAATTTTTTACTGCAAGGAACTGTTTTCCTGGTGCATTGATAAGTATATACCAATTCAGTGGATGATTCAACTCTAAGACCATTATCTTGTCTCTCCTTCACCTCAAGTGTTTCGTAAAATGTTGAAACTCCCAGAGCCAACACTTACCTTCAAAGGTGAATATTGCAGGGACTTCTTGAAAAAGCATGACAATGACCTATATCTCTTACCTGAATTCTTGGAGAATCCCATGGCCATCCCTGAAGATATTACCATATTTCAGGTCAACTTGTTCAAGAACCCCTTTCGGGAAATTGCCTGGTTATTTACCAAAGTTACGGGCCAAGAAAATATTGCCATATTTTCCCGCATGATTCTTTATATCTTATATTTTAATGTCAAGGAGCAGGCCATTTTCGATTGGGGAAAGTTGATTTCCATTGAAATCTCTTCCCAGTTGTCTCAGTGTAAAAAGGATAATAAATTATTTATGGCTTCTTATTTGGTTTTTGCGATAGCGCATTGCTGTCAATTTTCTAAATTGTCTAAATGTAAGAAGGTGAACTGTGAATTCAACCCTGTGACCTTTTGGTACCAAGCGTTATGGAGGCACAAAGATTCCCTGCATTTTTATGAATTTTTCAATGACTTTGTCTCGGTTCTTAAAGGATTATTGTTTGGAAAAGATACCCCAATAATATCCGCTCTGGCTAGTAAATTCCTAGATAAAAAGGGGGCTTTGGAGAAAATGGAAAATTACAATTTTATTGGGATTTTCGATTCTAAGGAAAATCCATCCTTTCTTCCATTCCATATATCCAACAAAATGTTTGTTACAAAATTAGCAAGGCAATATAACTTCTGGTTGCACTTTTTTCATGAAAAACGAATAAAACAATGCATACCTTTACCTTGGAAGATTGGGGATTTTGTATTCAGAAGTATGAAAAAAATGGATGAATTTCCAAACCATTTCCACAACTTGAATCTCAAGTATGCTAAACAATATTAGAGGGTTCGAACCTAAAAAAATATTTGTGGAAGATATGTTAACAATGGGTTTTAGAAATTCATTTATCGACACTGTTCTGGGAGAAGAAGAAGTTAATAACCTGGGAAATCCTACCCACATTGATGGCGACTTAGAGATGATACTCAATACCAATGAACTTTACAACCAGAGAGGAAAGGGTCCCAGTGAGAAGAGTGACCAGTCTCCAACTGTTACTCCTAATATTACAACACCTCCGATCAGTGCTCAAGCAGCCCACCAATCTAAAAAAGTAATCAACAATAGTTTAGGTGGAGGAGGACACAAGAACCCCCCTCCGGGAAAAATTGAAAGCTCACATAAATTCCCTCTGAGGAAGAATATTGTATAAGAGGAAGAAGAGCATCACATCGAAAGTGACATCAATATCTTCTCCCTCGAAGATATGGAGCTCAAGGCTAACATTGAGAAAATATTTCCTAATAATGATCAACCTAGAGGAACGACCCACCAGAATTACTCATTGGAAACTGTTGAGAATGAGGTCTAGAATGAAGAAGAATCATTTGTATTTCAGAGTGGTGTCTTTGACAACTAATCTAAGAGATTAATTATTGAGAAGAGTGATGTGAAGAATAAAAAGGGGAAATCTCGTTCAAAGGTTAACCTAAGAAATATGCAGCCTTCCCAAATTTATAAGATCCATAAAGCAACTGGAAATGCATTGGACGACTCCATTGGTGGTCTCGAAGTGGAAAATATAAAGTTAAAGGAAATGATTAAGGAAGTGGAAGAGACTTTGATGCCTCCTCCACTCCTTTCCAGCCCTTTGGCAATTGTCGAACCCACCACGCCTGTAACCAAATTAAAAGGATCCTCAAGCTTATTCACATCAGCGAGGAGCTATGTGGAGAACACTATCAAGAAAATACCATCATTGATTATAGAAGCTTGGGAAATTTCAAAGAACATGATTTGTTTTGGCTCGAGGGCGCATGCCTTCCATGAGTATCTACAGGCTGACCTAAAAAATGAAGAAGTTTTGTACCTTTATTTCATGTTACCCTTTGGTATTAAAGTTTCCAACATGTCAGAGCTAAAGAGAATAGAAGAGGAACTTCCCTCTCCAAGTCGAATCAAGCAGTTGAATGCCTGCTGGAAAGAAAAAATAAAGAACTTGAAAAACATTGTTCAAGTGTGCAGTCAATCCATAACAAGGAGAGAAAAGCTATTCAAAAGGCTCACAGAGGTGGACCTAGCCGTAATCACTAATGAATTCCAAGATCCCAAGTTGATCCTCAAATCGTTGTTCCTAACAAAACAATAGTTTGATGAGCAACTTAAGATTTTTAAAGGATTTTCAATTGAAAAATTATATGGTATAATTAAATATGATGAGAACGCCATAGATAACTGGCTAGTGTATTACTCCATAAAAAATCAGGATATTGAATAAGCATTACATGGAATTTCCCTTGATCTCTGAGACTTGGAGGACGAGTTGTTCAACATTAAAATCTGGCATGAAATCAACGTGGCACGTATGAAAAGTTACATCAAAGAATGGTTCAAGAAGACTATCGATAAACTGACAAATGAAGTGCAAGAAGCAGTTGAGACGGTTCCTGTAACTGTTGATGAAAACGATAAAAGGACATCAACGAGAAAATGAAGACACCACGAGAGACCATCATAATAATTTTATGCTAATCACATCCTTCTTTTCTTTATCAAGTCCTTCATCTAGTTATTCCACCTCTTTCACTAGAAAGGTTTAATCGAAGATTGATAACTCATTTTTTCTTCTTACCAGGTCTTGTTGATCCTTCTACCGCGCATCGTCTTCCTTATAAAATCTTATTTCTTGTAATTGTTTGCTTTATGGTCCGTGGGATCCCCGATCCCAGTCTTTAAGACAAATACATTTACAATTTCAATAATATGTAACAAACTATATATTTTTGGAAATTTCAAGAGAACTACTTTGGGAACAATCTCGAATGTGCTTTGTAACCCTGTTTTCAGAATATAAAGTATTTGAAGTTCATCTATCATTATCTTTATTTTAGTTGTCCATGTGTCCATTATGTTAAAGTTCTCTTATGCATGTGGATCATCGCTTTTTTTTATGTGATAAAAAATATTTATCCTAAACTATGATGGATCTGAGGGAATTTTGCCTATTTTTTTTAAATGTGTGAAATGTGTAATTCCCAGTCCTTTCTCAGGAACTCTCTTTAAAAAGAAAACAAAAACATTTCCTTTTATTTTCTTGTAATATTTTTGTTTCTTTGAATTACTACAATGAACTTTTGTCAAGTCCCACATTTTGAATATTTGAAAATCTCAAGAAAATCTAAAGAGGAGTACCACCTCTATAAAAATGCAGGGGGATTTACATCCTTGTGAGGTTGTCATTTCAGTCCTGACAGATTCAAGCGTCAACATAAGTGTAGTATGGTTGAGATACAAAATAACTCTCGAGGATTTATTCATGAAGATAAGCAGGTTAATGAGGTACAAAAATTGAGAGTTAGAATACAGATAATGGAGTGGTGGAAAATGTCAAGATGAAACCTAAAATGGGAAAAGATAGCAAGGAACATAAATTTGCATGAAGCAAAGTTCAAAAAGTTGTTGCTGAAAAGGAAGAAGTATCTAAGATAATGGGTTGCTATAAATAACGGTAGTTGTGGTGGAATTTATACATGACTATTATCTCGAGATGAAAGATGCATCGTGGGTCATGAGACGATTCATTAGATTATAGTTGTGGTGGTGGTTATCCATGATTGTTATCTTGGAATGAAGGCATGGTCATTGGAAATGAGCGAGTGTGGCCGCGAGGGGAATACAGTTGGAAGGTTTCCTAGATTGGATACTGGGCTCATATGTTCTGAGGAGCATGTTGGTAGCAGTGAGCACATTGCTATTGGATGGTGACTACAAGTTTTGTGTGGACCTTAATTTAAGATAATGAAAAATAACAAATATGCAGAAAAATTACAACAATGGAAATTTATAGACAGGTAGTTGTGTCAGATGTAACGAAGAAAGGAGGGAGAGAATATGGAAATTTTGTTTTCCCTGGATATGTATTTACTTGCTTGCAGGAAGAAGGAAATTTGTGGTTGCATATGGAAGCAAATGTGCTTGGCTGAAGAGAAAATGCAATAGAATATGTCTATGCAGAAAAGGAAACTGCAAGGAAGGTTGTAGATGATGTTAGGAAGACGAAGCATGATGAAAGCTATTGGGTTGAAGATGAATAACATACAATCCGAAAGAGGCAGAAGTTGATGAATATGTTGCTGATAGAGATAGGAGAAGATTTCAAATATCATGAGGAAGAAGACGTGATGTGGAAGAATGTTAGAAGAGTGAAGGTTGTTGAGGATTAAACATGAAGGTGTTGCATGGAGAAGAAGAAGACTCTTGAAATTTGTCCCTGGTAATTTTCAAGAATGTGTATATGTTGACACAATCACCGACTGAGGTAGTATTCACATGATTGTGGATTGAGTCAAAGGAGGTGTAACATGGGAGCATGTGACTCCATGTTGTGTAATTTCGAGAATGAGTGGTTGGATGCACCGAAGGAACTTTGTACACTACATGAAAAAGGGTAGTGGGATGTCCTGGATTGGACATTACTTAGAACAAGTTGTGCATGTGATGTGGATTGATTCAAGGGAGGTGTAACATGGGAGCATGTGACTCCATGTTGTGTAGTTTCGAGCATGAGTGGTTGGCTGCACCAAAGTCACTTTGTACACTGTATGAAAAATGACAGTGGGATGTCCTAGATTGGACATGACTCAGATCCAATTGTGTAGGTGATGCATGACTGAAAAGCACCTGACTAGTGGCGTTTTTGTTAATTAAGAAAGAAATATAGAGAAGGTAGCAGTACGAGAAGTTCAACTATGCAGAAAATTGAGTTGCAGCAAGAATAAGATGAAAATTATAGATCTCCATGATGAGAATATCGTTGTGTTGTTGTGGATTGATGCGCCACAAAGGGAAACAATGAGTTGAGAGAAGAATGTGTAGCATGGGAAGATCTTTTGGAATATTGAAGTATAGGAGATGAGGATTGTATAGTGGGGAGTAAAACATTGATGGAGTTACATTGGACAATTGTAGATGCAGGTGATTTACCTCTTTAGCATGAGGATATGCTTTCATGAAACCTAGGGAGGCTAATACAGTAGCATCCCGGTCATCCTAGGGATGACATGCTGAAGGTAGTTACGAGGACGTGACATAGATGTTACAATAGTGATTAGTTGTTGCAGGATGTGAATGAGATAGATTGTTGGGAGTAACAAAAGTGGCACAGATTGATGGAAGGATATAGAGTTGCATCATTTGGATTGTTGGGAGTAACAACAATAACACATATCGATGGAATGCTATAGAATTGTAGCATTTGAACTGTTGGGAGTAACATTAGTGGTGCAGATCGATTGAATGCTACAAAGTTGCAACATTGGGGCATCTGGGAGCGCTACTATAGAAAGAATGAGTGTGTGGACAGCTATGAGGACAATTGTTACAGAAGTAGTTGTGGATGTTATGGCTCAGGTGGAGCGCATTTGTTGGAATGAATATGGAAAGGATGCACGAGAGATGAAGAGTCATTGCGGAAAGGACAAACAAGAAGTTGGAATATGAAAGGGCTGAAGAGCGTTGGGGAAACTGAAGCAAATAGTTTCTGGAAAGAATAAAACACAACATCATAGATATTGATGAGAGATCTTGCATAATCGAGAGGAGGAGAGATTGTGTGACAACAAAGAGAGAAGTGTTTGAGGTTTCCATGGACTCTGGCCTGGAAACCCAACGGAGATTGTAAGCTCAGATTTGGCCATTGAGCCACTATATTGTAAATTGTATGATGAATAAAATAATCATTGTTGTGGAATTAATATTTTTGTGTGTGCATGTGCCTGACATCCTGTAGGATGTATTTACTGTGTTCTTGACATAATGAGTTAATGTCTTGCATGAATGAGAAAATCTTGTAGAGAATAGTGGTGTATGATATGGATATGTATGTGGCATGAGTCTGTGGAAAGACATGTTGTAAATTGTGTCTCCCGTAGGGAGCATGAGGACTTTGGTTCTATGATCATTGAGGATTCTATCTGGGTACAAAATATGTGAACATAAATAAGCTACAATGGGAAGTGTTTTGCACAAAAGGAATACTGTAACATGAGATGGATTATTGTCATAGATGAGTTGCAGCAAAGGATTATCGTAGTAGAGATATACTGTGAAAGACGTGTTGCAACAATCGGATGTGTATTGCAGCAGTATGTGAGTTGCAACAAGAAGTGAGTTGCGACAGGAGGTGAGTTGTAGCAAAATGTGAGTTGCAACAAAAGGTGAGTTGCAGCAGAAGGTGAGTTGAAGCAAGTGAATATGCAACAAAATTGTGATTATGTAACATTTGTTGTGGTGTTGTAGGGAAGTAAACATGGATATGTGGGAGATGAGGTACAACCCTAGGGGTTGTGGCATGATCAGGTGAAAAGAAGGAAAATGTAGCAATGATGAAGAATCTTTATGGAAGCCATGATTCCTATTACGCACACATGAAGAAATTTTCCATTGCGAACGTACTCTGATGGCAGGGGGCAGATGCACACTGCATCACAAGGCCACTGGAATGGCATTAAATCAAGAAAAATTGTGTCTAAATATTTAAGCTCGGTACCTGCCAGAGTTGAGCAAGAAATTTTTGTCAGCTCCACTCTCCAGGTGAAGGACATGGAGAATGGGTTCAAATATCTAGGGTTTGATCTAAAACCCAACATCTATAGGTTCGAAGACAACATATGGATGGTGAAGAAGGTAAAATGATGCATCTATGTTCGGGTCAATCATTTTATTTCAAGAGGAGGCAGACTTTTATTGCAAAAATTGATCATTGAAAGCATTCCAATTTACTGGATGTCTATAACTAATGTCCCTAAAGGAACCCTTTCTAAGATTCAGAAGAAAAGTTTCCAATTCTTATGGTCTAAATCTCACCATAAAGGAGGAATCCCTCTTGTTACACATTATTTTCATCATCCCTATGACCATTAATGATGTAAACCTATTTGTTGCCTTCAGAGGGGTCAGTGGCCTGAATGCTTGAAGAAAGAAGGGAGAAGAAATTTTACTGAGAGAAGAAGTTGTATTTTCCTTTGTAAAAAACCTATTAAGGATGATTTTCGCAGGTTGCACTATACACAGGGTGCAGAAATGCCTAATTTCCACACCTTTCTCTATAGCTAGGTTGCAGAGTTTCTGCAGGTTGCTCTATAGCTAGAGTGCGGAAATTCCTGTACGTGGGAAAAACGAGCATCTTCTCGATGCTTCTAGAAGGAGAAACTTCTATGGTGAGGTGGCCTTTGAATGGTTTGGATCTCACTCGCTTTCATGATTTAGTGGGATCATCCTAAACTCCTCACCTTATCCTCTTCAACTTATAAAAGGAGAGGCGCTCTCATGGAGAAAGTTAGTTGTTTTGGCTTGAGATTGTTAGCTTGGTTAGAGTGGCTTTGAGCTTTGCTTTTTCAAGATAGATTGTGAGTAGTTATCAGATCTATGATCTCAGAATCCATAGAGTAGAAGTGTGTGGGAAGAAAGGAACTGTTGGAAGGAACCTAACAACATCAAGGCATACAATTGTATCTTTCTTCCACATTATTTAATACATATATACTTTTATTTTCTATATGAATGTCATTTGTCCATATTGTATGATTCCTTGATCACATACATAGTTTCATATCAAATAGGCTATGTTATTCTTGTCTTTGTTGGCTTGTGTTTATTTGCAGATATTTGTCCATAAGCCTCGCGACGGAGCTTGGATTACATTAGCGAAGTCAGATCTTCAATATTTAAAAGGTATATTCTAGATCCATTTCTCATTTTATAATCGAATATAAGGAAAGAGTAGTGTACTGTTTTGTTTTGTTCTAGTTTCGTATTGAAGCTAGGGGGATTGATTTGTGTCCACACTTAACAATTATCCCGATAAAACCTCTAGTCAAATGTAATAAGGTATCCCTCCCTAAGGAGCTAGGAGGTTAGGGGCTAAAAAATATAACGTAAATTTCCCAAGCATTGGCTGCTAGAAGTTTGTGGAGGTTATCGGTTGGTAATTATTTGTGGTGTCAGGTTCTAAAATACAAGTACCTTAATGGAATTTCTATGGTAGAGTGGATTTTCTTTCCCATAAAGTATTCTAGAGGGTCTATCATTTGGAATGATTTAGTCTCAACTTTTCCCTTGGTGGGAAATTAGACAGTATGGTGAATCGAGGATGGTAGATCGATAAGGATAGGCACAAATCCTTGGTTGGGTGCCAACAACTATTTTCATCTGTTGATTTCTCTTATATAAGATATTCATTCTAAAAACATTTTCCCTCTTGCAAACTTCCATGCCCAGGTACCTCAAGCCAAGGGTTCAGAGGAATAACATTCTTCGTCATCTCTTTAACTGTCAAGCGGTGATTCTACCGAATAGGACCTGTAAGTTGGATTATTGGTATCCAACTTCATTCTTTTCTAGGATAATGAAAAGGATAAGCTATGTTGGTCTAAAAATACCAAGACTGGGGAATTCACAACCAAATTGGGATACAAATCTTGGTTAGAGTCCCAATTTGTGGGAGACAAAAAATGATGGTCGCGTCCTGTATGGAAATCCCACGCGCCACTAAAAAAGAAGATCACATTATGGTTAGACCTGTCCAACAAACTATTAACATGGGAATTCTATCGCAAACATGGATGGATGGGGCCAAGTTGGTGTCCTTTGTGTAAATATCATGAGTAAACTTCTTGTCATTTATTTGTTGACTATGCTTATGCAATTCGGGTCATTGAGATCGTTGCGAATGATTTTAATCCTTCATCTCAATGGAGGAAAACTAGTTTGGGGGAAAGCTTGTTAAGTACCTATACCAGATCTGAAGATAAATCTCAAAATAACCAAGAATTTCAACAAGAATAATCCAAACCATTCACTAAAATATCGAACACAAGAAATAGAGACAAAACCCTTGAGGTAGGGTAACACCATGTATTATTCCTTAAGGAAGGAATGCACTCCTCAAGCAATCCTTTCTTGTACCATCAAAATATTCTTCACTATGATTCATTACATTACTTACACGTCTTTACATAGCTCTCTCTATCTCCTAGGAACCTTCTAGAGAGCCTTCTCTCATTTATTACATCCAACTACCATATTGGGTCTTTATTAATATAGTGGACCTAGTTCATCTTACATTGAATGACCACATTCTCATATATTAAATGAATTCCAATAATAATACATAACCACATTCCAATTGGGTACCTCCCTAGGTACCCCATATTACCTCCCTAGGTATACTACATTCCATCCCCCTTCACATGTTTCATCCTTGAAACATGAGAAGAAACCATACAATATGATCAGTTAAGTAATGTAGCCAACCGATACCAAGTATGACCATCCATCCATCCCAATGGAAGTCGAACATGATGTCCATCTGCTGCCTTGCCACCTTGATCTTGCTCTGCATCATGCCGGGGTTGCCCTGGAATTTTTTTTGTAGCCTGAGCTCCTTCTGTAGTGCTGGTAGTCCTCCATACACCTCTTGATCAGTTTCCTTTCCGGTGCCCTGCTGGTGCATAAATGTGTTGATGAACACACCCTTGCCTTGATGACTGTTGTGTCTTTATATGATGTGGATGGCAATATACAACAACTGTAG
>JZKD02S1706352.1:7596-48103 GCA_000966675.3 Picea glauca
CTACGAAAGAATCAATGCAAGAGGGAGAGGAATCGTCTTCACATGTAGAAAAAAGAGTTGTGCAATAGACAATTTCCATGTATATTCCTCTAGTATTAAGGCTTCACGTAAAATATTTTGAAGTCTAGTGAGTAACAATAGCCAAACAAGTTTCTCTTTTTCCAATTTCAGTGTTAATTAAGGAGGCATGGAATTTGATAGAACATAAGTTCTACCAGTTTGAATCCATTTACATTTTATCGATTTGTGGTGTCTCTCATTATCGAGGGATTTGTGATGTCTTCAATTATCGAACCATTATCGGTTTGTTATGTGATGTTTAGATAATTAGATAATTGTGTTGAATGGAGCTTATCCATCAAAACCACTGAAAGGCGTTGAATGGTGAATGCTTGTTGGTCCGCTTATGTCTATTGTATACCCTCTACCTAGGCATATGTTCATTGGCTCATCCAACTCTAGGCTTTGGATTGACCAATGCCATCAACAAAATGTGTGAAAATGCAGTTTCAATTACCCAGTGCATTACAACGAGGAGAATTTAACGTTATGCTATCTTGCACTGAACTTAGACAACAAGGGATAAAATCTCTTTATGTTACCCAGATTTTGCATAGCTTCGAATTTGCTCGCATTGCAGGGACTATGCTACCATGCAACACTTGGTATACATGAGATATAATAAGGGGATCGCCTTTATTAAAGAGAGTGAGAGGGTGTTTTAATAAAAGGTGAGGTTGACCCTTCGATGTTGGCTAAAAAGGTTGTGAGGTGTAAAATATTTTTTAAAATCTTTGATTAAATATTTTGGTTTCATATTACTATTCTTTCACTTTTAAAAGGGCTTAGTATTATAAGTTTGGTTTGGGTGTTTTGGTTTGTGTTAATGGTGAAAGTGTAGAGTACTAAGTTTGAGGTGCAGAAATTCAGTGGTAAGAATAAATATGAGCTATGGAATTTCAAGATGTAGGATTTTCTCGTGCAACAAGGATTTCAAAAGGATTTGACAGGAAAGTAAAATAAACATGATCACTTAAATGTTTTCATTACTACAATTTTTCAATTATCTAGTATGGAAGTAAATTACAAATATGAGGAAAAGGTAATTAAGCTATTGTGTTTGTTGATTGAGTCTTGGGGTCATCTGGTTACATCTATGTGGTTCAACTCAACAAATGACATTGATTATGACATTGTTGTAAGAGCTCTGTTGTCAGAGGAAATGAGGAGAAGATCCAATAAAGAAACCTCAACAACAAAAGAAATGGTGGTTAGAGGCAGATCTACAGAAGGACGAAAAGATAAGAAAGGTATAACTAGGTCTAAGTCAAAATATAATAATGGTAAGGGAAAATGTTGGTTCTGTGGAAAATCTGTGCATCTCAAGAAGGATTGATGGAAAATACAACATTCATCCAAAGAGGACTCCAAAATAAAAGCAAATTCAACTGCAACAACTTGAGGTTCAGGTATGGTTGATGAAGTTTTATCTGTCTATTGTGTCTCACCATTTGTGTTCACATAGAAGTTGCAGGGCGGTGATGGTTGAGTCACTGTGAAACCAAAAAAAACTGCATTTAATTTGGAGTTGTAAAAAATTATTGATTGCACGTAAATGGGCATACGTCTGTAAGACCTAGATAGGCATGCATGCCCATGGTTTATCAGGTCACCTATAAAAAGTCTAAACACATATTTAGGTAGATTCAATATGTAGGGGGACATGTATGTTGGGTTAACCTTGACTCGATGAAAGACTTAATGAGTTAAATCTGGTATTTAGGTCAAAGAACGTGGTTTTTTAGATCCATGTTTTTTGGGTAGCCCATGGTATTATGTCCATGGATTTCATGTAATGAAGCCTATAAAAGGTTTGGTGAATTCCATTGTAAATGGTGTTGGAGGTAAGCGATGAAGGATCACTTGGCCAACTTGGCCACATTTGGTCAAGGGAATGTTTGTGTTAAGTTGGAGCACTGAGACTCCTATGTAAAGTCCCTGTGGGTGAGCGAAAAAGGTTCACTTGGGTTGGTTTTTTCGGATTTGGTGAAAGTTATTAGAATGGAAATTTTGAAGTGGAGCAGTATGTCTAGATTAGAAAGGTGGGTTTGTAGAAAGGTTGATGTGTTGGCAGGTCAATCAAGTGTTTGAGAATATATTATGAAGGTAGGCTCATATCCATGGAACCTGGAAATTATTGCAAGGAAATTGGGATCGAATAGGCATGTTTAGTAATTCCAAGTTGCATCAATAGTTGTGGACAAAATAGGTTGTGCTATCTGGTAACTCCGTCACCATTGGTTGCAAAAGACTAGAATATTCTGGAAGAGGTATGAATAGGACATCTGGTAATTACTCAAATGTGAAATTATTAGGTTGTGATGCTTATGGTTTTTATCATCATTCTAAGTAGGACCTATATCCAACATGTAGATATTTGATATGGTGATGATGTTAAGGGGTGAAAATGTGGGAATATACTTCCCACAAAATCATCATGGACATTGATGTAGTGTTTGATGAATCTACTTTTATAAAATCGAACATAGTAAAATATGAAAGGTTCAAAGCATGACTGGTAGTAGAAGGATATTTGAAAGGTATTGATTTCCATAAAAGTTTCTCACCAATTGTTAAAAACTTGTTTCTATTCATGTTGTGTTAGTACAACTAGATGTTAAAACGGTTTTACATGAAGTTTTTTGGATAAGGGGATGTATATGCAACAACCAGAATGATTAGTTCAGAATCACAACAAAAGATTTATTTTCAAATTCAAGAATCATTGTATGGCCTAAAGAATTCCAAGAAAATGGTACAAGATGTTTGATTCCTTCATGGTGAGCCAAATTTTACAAGAAGTGAGTATAATCATTGTGTTTATGGTAAATTTATTATCTTGGTGTTAAATGTTATGCTTGTATCAAGAACAAGCATGTTTTAAATCAACAGGTTGGATCATTTGCTTAGGATGTTTGTTATGAAGGATCTGGGGAAACAAAATAAATATTAGGCATGGAAATCACAGAGATAGGAAATATGGCAAGATTGGTTATCAAAATAGAAGTATGTGGTGAAGATACTCAGGAAATTCAGTATGAATAATGTGAAATCAGTAAAATCCCTTTGGATTTCCATTGTAAGTTTTCTTCAACTTTATGTCCTCACTAATGAAGAAGAAAAGGGTTATATGTCTCTAGTATTATATGCTAGTAGGAAGTTTGATGGTTGCGATAGGAAATGGTCATCATTTCACATGAAGTTGGTGTTTTCAATAGACACATGGAAAAACTAGGTGAAAAGCATGGAAATGGGTGCTTCAAACATAGAAGCACAAGTATCACCTACAATGGTTGTAGTGATTTAGTCTGTGGTTATAATTCATGAGATTTGGACAAGAGGAGACCTACCTCATGTTATGTCTTGCAAGAATGCAAGGATCTATTGGGTAAGTCTGGATAGGTACAAGATGAGGTTTTCTTTGGTGGTCAAAGCGTTGTGTATTTCACTAAAGTTCCAGCATATCAAAATGATATAAGTTCATCAATTTATTAGACAGGTTACTGATGGAGGTAGAATGGTCCATACTGGAGCGAATCATGCAAACATGTTCACATAAAAATACTGTTAGAGAAGTTGCAGAGTTGTGCTGGTGTTTATCTTCTCTTGTCTTGCGGGAAAGGTGGTGAATTAATTTGGGCATGATATATCAAGTAAAATTTTGTCAAGGTGAATATTGTTGAAAACGTGCCAACCAATTTCCTATGTGGTTGCATGCACTAAATTTAAATTATGCATGCATGCTCACTACAGTGAACAAGTTGTGTAACCATTTCATCCATTTATTATCATTTCGTGTAACTGTGTGATAGATGTTATATATATGACCATACCCATAGAGGTCAAAGTGCAATGCAATGTGTGGGAAAGACACAATATTGTGGAGTTAGGTGTGTGCATAGAGAGGAGAGGATGGTTGTATGAAAGTGTTTACTATTGTAATTCTCCATTGAATAATAAGAATACCGATTATTATTTCCTTGTGGTTTTTTCCCGTATTGAGTTTCCACGTAAATCATTGTTTCAATTGTTTGATTGTTGTTGTGTCTGGTTTGTTCTTGGTTCTATTTTATTTTCCATTAAAATATTTTTTTGTCTATCCTTCCACTACCTAATAGAAATATGCTCAAGGTGATCATGTGGTCATGGTTTTGAGCAAGGGTTGACCATTGTTGAAACTAGCAGCCATAGTGAATGCACGAGAGGTAATTTTTTATTTATTTATTTTTGTATATTTTGTATATATATATTTTGAAACTAACAACCATGAACACCCCTCCATCAATGTTTTACCTTGTTATTTTATTCCATTGAATTAGAGATAGAAAGAGTACTTTCTTCTTACAGAAAATCATCAAGCAATGGTCAGCTACGTTGAATAAACTAGGTCAAGATAAACCAAATTTCCTGTTATTGTGGAAATTATACCTATTATTTGGCCAACACCTAATTTCTTATCCTAGTGAAAGATTGTATCACAAGTTTATTTTTTCACTTCCCCCTGCCACCCCCCCATTCCAAATTCAAATATTTATTGGGTGGATTCTACATTGTGACTGTCAACTTTTCCTTGCTTCATTTGGTATTGAAAACTCTCTTCAATTATCATAATTGCAACTTAATACAATTTTCAATGTAATAACTTGCATTTTTAGGTCTCTTTTGCAGTTCGTTTGCTTGGTAGAAAGCGTACAATGGTGGGATAAGCATCATAAAGTATTATGAATGTATCTCTTTTTGTAAACTATCAATTCTTCGGTTGTCTCCTATCAAGCTTAAAAATGTTTAGAATTTTATTTCATACATTTTTGGTGTCTTTATTTAAGGAATATTTTGCGATAAAATTTGTTGTGCTAGATAATCTCATAATTTTTCTAAAGTATATTAATTTGCAGTATCCAAAACATTGGATTTTAAGTGATATCAATATGTTGTTTTAATCATTTTACTTATCTGTGGTAGTTCATATTGTTTTAATATCTTAAGCTGGTTAGGATTCTTACAAGTTAGCAGGTGGCTCTAAAAATAAGGAACAAAAGGTTGGAACAGGTTGCATGATATATTTTCCGGTTACACTCTCTCATCAAGATTTCCTGGGTTGTTTTTTTTTATTTTTTTATGGGTCATTCTGGGTTATCCTCAACAGTTTATGGCCTATAAACAAATGGTTTCTAGGTTGTAGGATAGGATTGTTTTTAGGGAACATTTTGCATAGTTATGTGGGTGGTCAAGCCCTAGGTTTCAATTTTGAAACCAAGCTCTCATACTAAATGTAATTCCTTTATGGGATTCATAACTAAAGTAAATTTTTATTTCTATTTTACATGACAAGGAACTTTTATTTATGATTATTTTCTGGTTTTGTTTGCAAGAAAAAATGTAAAATTCTTTTTTTTTCTTTTTTTACAAGATTGAACAAATAAAAATAAGTAGTCACATAGTATACATATAAATGTCACCTGAATTTTGAGTAAAACAATAATACTTGTTGATTACCTCTTGAAAAAGAAGGTTGTCCTGCTACAAATTCTTTCCTGAAACTGTTTCCTCCCAGCCAGCTAGGAACAACGCCTCTCTGGCTCCCTATCTCCAAGAAATTAGATTTCCTGGCCCCTGAGCCCAAAATCCCAGCATCACAAGTCCACTAGACAAAACCCATGAAAATTTTCAACCAATTCTCCTCCTTCCCAATTCTCCTTTGTCCCCTTTCCAATGCCCTCCTCAAAGTCCAACTCCCTATCTTCTCCCCTCCATCCACTGACTCCCTCCACTCATAAATTTTCCATCTCCCCTTATCCTTTTGTCATTAATTTATACCCACCTTTAAACAAATAAAATAATCAATTCATTTGTTTTTGAATTTGTTAATTCAAAAGAATAAACACAACAATGATAAATCTAATTATTTCAATAATTATTTTACTTATATAAATTAATGATTTAATTACTTAATTAACTAAAATCATTAATTAATCTATCTCGATGTTACAATATACACTGAATTAGAAGCAAACTTGATTTTGATTAGTTTTGTTGTTGTTGTAGGTTCTTCTTGCTTCACAATATATTTTATTCACCCTTGTATGGCCTCTTATACCCTCACCATCGAAACTCATAAAAAGAATTCAGAGAGAAATTTAATGTCTCACAAATTGCCCTGATGCCTATATATAATCTCTACAAAATAGAATATGAATATGAATGCAAGCTAATATCTAATTAGCACAATTCGTTTATCTCAATGAAAAAATTGTACAATGTATTTACCTTCCCAACCAAGAAATCATTTCAACATCCATAGAAATAGAGTCGTTGGGGTCTCCCATTACTCGAACAATTCCTCCCCACCCCACAACAATGCAACTCCACAAATGCATGCAAATTATGTGTCTCTTGCGAAAATTGTGTGAGAAGTGTTATGTATGTCCTCCACATGTCCCAAAAACGTTTTCTCATTTCCATGTGATAAGTTGAATTGTGTATTTGGATGGGTGGATTTAGTTGGAATATTACGTGTAAAGGTGGATCTTAAATTTAGTTAAACTAATAAAATTGTAGGGGTTTTTAGATGTAGACATTGTTTTGAAATTGTTACGCATAGTGAACATTTTCATGAACAACTAAGGTTCATGTTGAAAGAAATTGAAATTCTAGAAAAATAAATATGCCAGTGATAACCTATGTCCAGGTCTGCAACCCACAAGATTGGCAGTGCTAGTTTCATCGGGATACCCTATAACCTCCAGTGAGGTGTTCCAAGGATCTCTATCAGTTGTCCCTGCCCAAAAACCAAGGTATCTAATTCTTTATGGACTATAATAATGCCCTTAAATATCCCATTTTATAACAAGGTATTTTCTAAAATATTTTTTAATCATGATTGATCAGATTATACCTTTGTTAATATCTCTAGACTCCTACAAGCTCAAAACCTTTTCCACCAATCTTATGCCTCGTCTATATCAATAGTACAGGGTAATCTACATCCACAGAAACTTCAAATAACAGGTTTGATATTCCATATGGAATAATACGATGGACACTATGGTTATAACATCATCACACAACTCAAATTAATGTTATTGGTATTGAATGGATCAAATATTTCTCTATATCAATTTTCATATTTATACCACTCCGTTCTATTCCTAGAACCATTGAAAAAGGACTTAATTACGTCCTCGGTTTACATACATATATTCTCCTTACTTCGGTCTCCTCGTTCATATACATAGAAACTTGAACCTGTGACTTAATACCAAAGGTTCTTATACAAAATCAGACTAACCTTGAGTGCTTAACTTACTTTTCCACGAAACCAATAGCTCTAACCAAAGATAACTCAAAAAGGTGCTTATCATTGGACTTTAACCCAAGTCCTAACTTCCATATGACCTCGACTATGACCACGAGATAATATTCACAAATGGATAAGGTGGTTTTAAAAATCATTGCTTACAAACATGAATTTATATGCCTTCAACACGTGTCCCTCCTTAAATCGCCGGAATTTGTTTTTCGTTTTTTTCCATTATATTTAATTCCCGTGCTACTTGAAATGTGAATCAACCTCAATCCTTTATCTTTCCCTTCTCCCATATCTGACAGCTTAGAATTTCTTTTAGAGTTTATAGTTATAATTCATACTCCATGTGCATTACTTCTTGATCCAATGGTTCTTCTGGTTAGATCTGAGAATATGGCATATTTTACACCGTTTATTTCTTGTTGATAAATACTTATACATCCACTTGTACGGTCATGGAGGTCATCGATCCTTATAGTGATCGATCCTCGCTCAATGAAACTTCTTACACCAATATTTAAACATAATTTTCCTTCAATCTTGGTTCTTTCTCCCTTCATATTCCATCATTAACCTGCAACAAACAAATTCGATCCCTTCATTCTCAAATATAAAATTCCTCTCCTTCATTTACCTCCTCAACACCATGGACAGAAACATAAACAATCATAGAGCGGTCATTAAATATTTCAACAGTCAATCATACTCGAAACAAAGTATTTCTCATTTCTGTATTAATCAGAATGCATGCTAATTTAAATAGATTTACATGAGGAAACTATATGCCTTCTTGGCATGATCACTCTCTATGGACCAATTTTCTCTATGAATGGCCAACTCCTCTAATACCTTCAAGGATTACAATATTTAATCAGAAAGACTCTTAACTAAAATTAGTTCAGATATTAACACTCCTAAGTAAATCCTCTAGGATCTCTAGATCCACAAAACAATCAAGAGGATCCACAAATCACTTATAAATATCTAGGATTTCTCTCATCATCCTAAGACCTCTCTCATGTTCTCACACATTCGAAAAAATTTACAAGTTCAATCCTCACTCTTATTAACAAATCATATCCTATGTATTTCTTCTAGAAATCAATAAAACGTAGGAAAACACAACAAACAAAACCTTAGGGAACCCACTCCCTACTAAATGAAAGACTCCCTAGGTCTTTGTTAAATGTACAAGACTTTGGGAGCATGATGATTTTGCATCAGACTCCCAAGGAAAAAAAAATTGTTCATGATCTCTTGATCATGAGTTTGCTTTTCTAAGGTCTTCTTGGATCCCAAACATATTACTGCAACTGTATTCTTGCTCGGTTGAAATGTTTCCTTGTTGTAATGTCATGTTGCATTGTTTCTCACTACAACTTGTCTGGATCCCAAATATTATACTACAATACTCCTCCTTCCTTGTTGATGTAAATTTGTACAATCACCTGTTCTATGTTGTTGATTGTCTTCTTCACTTCAACATGTCTCCTCTCAGACATTTTCATCATCGACTTCATCATCATCTCAATCTCTATGTCTATCTTGTACTATGGTTGGTACATTCTCTAAAATCTATTACAACTCCCTTGTTGAACTTATTGTTGTTGCTATCTACTAGATGTTGCATCTTTCCTTCATTTATATCTTCAAAATTGTTACTCCCATCTTCCTTTGTGCCCCTGTTGATTGGAACCTTGCTTTGATTCTTAAAATAAGTTTGATTCGGGTCTACAATTCCTCTGAAGTCTTCATTTATTGCATCCTTATCCAACCATTCCTCAATAAACTTAATTTCTTCCCCAAAATTCATCAAATCCGAATGTTGAATTTGAGGTCTATATTCTTCAATAAATAGTTCAATTCCTATATCTCTAATCACCATTTCATCTTCATCACTTTTTGTACCTTCATTTTCCACTTTAAATTTAAAATTAAAATTTACCTCTGCCTCCTGAGATGCTAAAAGCACCTCTACTTCACTACTAGATACTGGTGAACATGTTTTATTTTTATCTTTACTTTTTTCTCCTCTTGAATCGGGTTTCCTTAGCAATCTTTCCAACATCTCAATTTCTTCATTCCATTTGGTAAGAATTTCATCTTGATTCTCCTCTTAAACTTCCTTTTGGCTATCCTCATGAGCCAATTCTTCCTTTCTTTCTGCAACAACAAGTTCTCCTAACTGTCTGTCAGAAATTCCATTGGTAAAATGTGTATGCTCTCTATTTCGGTTGTCTTTATGGGACATTGTGGACTCATCCTCCATCAGAATAAAATTTTGATCTTGTCTTATTTCAATGTTTTGAGACATTTTGTTTCTTCCTTCTATTCTATGACAACTTCATATGATTCTCCAACACCTGCAAAACATGTAAACACACACAAATTTTCAGTTTTAAAAACATTTGGATTTTCAACCTCTCTTAACCCCTTTGTCAACACATCCATATGTTGATCTGAAATATCCAAGTATTTCATGAGACTTGCAGGAAGTCTCTCATCCTCTTCATCCTCTTTTCCAAGGATGTCTCCTTACTCTGGTTCACAATAGTGAACTTTTCCTTCAGTGAATGGACTCAATGTGAACTCAAATCCTCTAAGTTTTTCCTTTTATACCGAAGCATTCATAATATGATTTAGGTCTCTCAATATTTGTCTCAACTTTTGTGCAAAAAAACACACTATTAGCCACATGAACTTCTTCACTCTCCATCCTTGTCTTTGGTTTTCTCTGATCTTTCTCTATAGCAGTTGTGCTTGTAATTGAGTTTCATATTCAACTCAACCAATTCTTGGTCAATTTCCTCTTGACTCATCTCCTTTGTTATGCCAATGGATTTGCAATATTCCTCTCCCCTACTGTGGCTCCTCTTTGAACCCATGAAATGACTATCAATAGTCATATTAATCATTTCATGTGAACTTCCCTTGTCCACCTGTAGACTGCACTCAAGCCTTTGTAACAAGATCTCTCTCAGATTTTTATCCAATACCTTACTAACCCTCTCCTTAGCCTAGTATTCTAGTATTCCTATGGTTCTCTCTCTTAGAACCCACTTTGAGCACTCCTTTCTCCTCTTGGGTTCTGCAGTTGTCCACTTCTCTTAGAACATTCAACTTGTCCTCATTTGTTCCAACCTTAAGCTAGAATTATCATGTTCCTTGCCACAATTATATTTCTCTTATCTAAGAGATAACATGTTCTTCTTATGCATTCAAGAATACAAATGGTTCTCTGTTACAACTCTCTGATCTATCATAGATACTATCAAATCATTCATGTGTGCTCCAACTTCGAAACAATCTCAAAACCAGAGTTAGTTTAAAACGCATCAATCAATGCCTTCAAGATCTCTTCTTGATCTTGATATTCAACAATTATTCCTTTGTTCTATCATATTTATCCAAATCTAAACCACTTTTTACAATGTCACTTCCTACACCTTCTCAATTACTTCTCTGTACTCAGACCCCTCTTTGTAATATCCTATTGCAACATTATCTTTGTATCATTAAAGAACATCAACGTTCTTTCTCCAAAAGCTCAATCCTCCTTTGTCAATGAGTGTCGGTTTCTCTGGTTTCTCTGCACAAGTGTGGATATAAAAATACCTGCAACATTCAAATGAGAAATTACCCTTTCTATGATCCTTGAAATTAAATTATTCAATAGAGACTATCAAACTCTGATACCAAATGATAACCTATGTCCATTTATGCAACCCACAATATCGATAGTTCTAATTTCACCAAGCTACCCTATAACCTCCAAGGAGGTGTTCCAAGGATCTCTACCAGTTGTCCCTGCTAAAAAAATAAGGTATCTAATTCTTAAGGGAGCATAAAAATACTCTTAAATATCCCATTTTCTAACAAGGTATTTTCTAAAATATTTTATGATAAGGATTGATCAGATTATACCTCTGTTAATCTCTCTAGACTCCTACAATCTCAAATCCATTTTCACCAATCTTGTACCTTGTCTATCTCAATATTACAGGGTAATCTACATCCAAAAAATCTTTAAATAACAAGTTTGATATGCCATATGTACTAACACCATGGAAATTAGGGTTATAACATCATAGAACTCAAATTAATGTTATTGGTCTCGAATGGATCAAATCCTTCTCTGTATCAATTTGCATATTTATACCACTATGTTATGTTCTTAAAACCATTGAAAAAGGACTTAATTACGTCCTTGGTTTTCATACATATGCACTCCTTACTTCAGCTTCCTCATTCATATACATAGAAACTCGAACTTGAGACTTAATACTAAAGGACCTTATATAGAATTAGACTAACCCTGAGCGCTTACCTTACTTTTCCATGAAACCAATAGCTCTAACAAAGAACTAACTATGAAAGGTTCTTATCATTGGACTTGGACCCAAGTCTGAATATCCATATGACCCTGGATATGACCATGGGCTAATATTCGCAAATGGATAAGGTGGTTTTAAAAACCATTGTTTACAAACGTGAATTTATATGCTTTCCACAGATGTCCCTCCTTAAATCGTTGGAATGAGTTTTCACATTTTTCCTTCAGATTTAACTCTCGTGACACTTGAAACGTGAATCAACCTCAATCTTTGATATCTCCCTTCTCTGAGATATGACGTCTTACAATTTATTTTAGGGTTTATAATTATAATCGATACTCCCTATGCATTATTTCTCGATCCAACGACTCTTCTGGTTGGATCTAAGAATCTAACATATTGTACACCTTTGATTTCATGTTGATCAACACTTATACATCCACTTGTATGATGATGGAGATCATCGATCCTTATAGTGATCGATTCTCACACAACGAACCTTCTTACTCCAATATTGAATATAATTCTCCTTCAATCTTGGTTCTTTCTCACTTTAGATTCTATCATTAACATGAAACAAACAAATTTGATTCCTTCATTGTCAAATTGACACTACCTCTCCTTCATTTGCCTCTTTGAACCAACACCCCTAACTCAGCAGGTTTTGCTTGACCTCCCGTTCTTTGGATCTTTCTATTTCCCTGAGTTGAAATGGCTCTTTAGTTCCCACTGGAACCTTCAATGCATATAATACCACAGGTCCTTCCTAGAAGTTACGTCCATGTGAACAAGCACTAGGTGCGAACCTCCACTCAACATGACTACCCGGCATGACCACTGACTTAATCCGAAAAGGTGTTTCGGATTTCACAACTTCGTGATTTCTATTGTGAGTCCCCACCGACTCCTTTGATTCCCGAAACCCTGAAATGGCCTATTGGTCCACTAGCTCCTCCGTTATGCCTCCACCATATGACCTCCAGCCAAGTCCTAGGGCTTTACTTCTGAGCGCGTCGGGATTTCACAACTTACGAGTTCACGACGTGACTCCTCTCCCTTTCCCCAAAGTCCAAACTCATGAATTCTTTGCTATGGATGAACGGTCATGATTCTTCCTCCATCTAATGGTCCAGATCATGTCAGGATTTCATGTATCGGGGATTCCCGAAACAACTTCCTCCACGCTTCCGACTTTCAAAATTCTAAAACTCAAAAATCCAATCAATGACTCTCGTTGATTTAGATCTAACTACTGCTAATCCTCTTGAGCTTGCAAGTGTTAAAAGGTACTCATCCTTAAACTCCCCATTGATCCACTAGATCCAACGGTCCACGAAACATTTGCGCTTCTCCCTCTGAGAAACTCAATCGTTCGTTCACGTTCTCAAAGCTTCTAGCCAAATAACTTGGCATCCTTCCTCCTGATCTTGGTTTTTGTGAGGTGACTTCGACCCTCATCCTTCCTTCAAACTTTCCAGGACTCTATCCCTCCTGAGCTTGATGTTGGCTACAAACTCAAGGATTCCAAGGGACTCTTACACACACTCCTTACGGTCTTCATTATAATCTTTGATTATCTGAAGCCTCCAATTCCATGCACTCCTTGCGACATAAATCCTTCAACCACTCACCTGGTTGGAAAAGTATAAGACTTCAACCTGGCACGCGCACACCTTTCATGACTCTGTTCTATACTTGCACTTCTATTGGTATGAAAACAATGGTATTCCTCCTGATGTTTCTGGGATAAAACTCAAAATCTTGTCAATGTACTCCTTGTGGACTTTCACTGCACTCCTTGCAAGAATTATCAGGAGAAGAAGCATTTGAAACTCATACTCCCCCTCTCACATACTTCATACATAAAACATGAAATCATACACACAAAGCATTGAAACAAATGCATAACAGAGCATATAAGCAAACTATAAACATACCATTCAATAGATGCAAACAGTCTTCATAACAACACCATGGAATTGAGTCAAATCATTCTAAAATTAACTCAAGTGCTTCTGTACATGGGTTCTATAGAAACAATTATCTACTTATACAACTTCTACAATCTTTATTCTTCTCTTCTCTCCAATTCTATTGCTCTACAACTCTACTCTACTTACCATTTGAGGATAATGATACAGTACAATACATACGAGGGAGATTTCTCGAGTTTTCCCTCCTACAACTCTATATATCTAATCTAATTAAAACCTACATCTACTTTACATTCATTACATTATTTTCCTACAACCGACATATGAGAGCAATTCTCAAAATATGTGTTACAATCTGAGGACTTATGTCTCTCAAGATATTACATTAATGTGCCATCCTTTTGAAATTCAAAATATCCCCAAAATGTACGCTAGTGCATATCTAATTGTCTTACGCTTTGCTTTCTTGCAATGCTCCTGCATCATACTCCTCTGGCTAAAAAATTCATGGGATCCTATCCATGAGCTCTTGCACCATCTTTCCATGTTTCTGGATATATGTTTCACTTTCCCAACTAGCATCCTCAATCGGGTGCACCTTCCACTTTATCAGATATTCAAAATATGTCTTTCTCCAGGTCTTCTTACCAACTCTCTGATCAATGATCTTTTCCATCTATGGCTTTTGAGCTACAGGGATCTATTTGACCCACTGAAATTCTTGCTTATTCTCTTCCCCATCTACTTCATATGCTCTATAAGGATACAAATATCCTACGTTGAATATGAGTTATATGCCCACATCATCTGGAAATTCTATCTCATAAGAATTTGTCTCAAATTTTCTCAGAATCTTATAGTACCCTATCTTTTTCATTTTCATCTTGGTATATGTTCACTGTGGGAACCTTTCCTTTATTATATGCGCTAAGACCAAATATCCCACTTCGAACTGAATCTCTCTTTGGTGTTGATCTACTCTACGCTTTTATTCCTGGTTGGAACTCTGCAACCACTCTTTAATCTTACTATGGAGTTCTTTCATCTCTGCTGCAAATTCTTCTACTCCAACACTTATGAACTCATTATTCTCTAAGTATCTCAACTTAGATACTCCTCTTGGTTGTATTCCATACATTATCTGAAATGGGATCTATCCTATGCTTCTATTAGGTGAGTCATTATATGAAAATTCATCTTGCGGTAGAATTTGATCCAACCGACTATGATGTTCAGCTACCAAACTCCTCAATATGTCTCCCAAACTTTGATTTACTACCTCAATTTGTCCATCCGTCTGAGGGTGATATGTTGAGCTAAAAGATAAACTCATCGCCAACTTTTTTCATAGTGTCCTCTAGAAATGAGCAATAAATTTGGTGTCTCTGTCTGAAACAATACTCTTGGGTAAGCCATGAAGTCAAACAACTTCTTTGAAAACCATGTTTGCAATGTATGTTGCATCACTGGGTTTCTAACATGGAATAAAATATGCCATTTTTTAGAATCTGTCAACTACCATGAATATGGAATCACAACCTCTCTGTGTCCTCGACAGTCCTAACACAAAATTATTGGCAATGATTGATACAATCCTGTATTTTTTCTTTTCCCCTTTGTGTGCTGGAAAATTCTACATCAGGTAAAAAAATTCTTGACATCTATCCTCATCCCTGGCCAAAAATACAAACTATTCATTTGTGCAAATGTCTTGTCATAGTCGAAATGTCCAGGCAATCCTCCACTATGCTTTTCCTTGAAAAGGTTTTCTCTCATAGAACTCTTCAAGATACACAATTGATTTCCTTTGAATAGTAATCCATCCTGGATCAAGTATTAAATACATTGGCTTCTATATCTTAGAACAATATTCTCACATGCTTCATAAGAATCCTTGAAATTTGAATCATCCTTGTACATGTCCTTAAGGATATCAAAACGTAAGGTTTTCACACGAAACTCCTGTAGAATCAAACATTTCTTGCTAAATGCATCAACAACCTTGTTATCATTTCCAGAAATGTGTTTTGTAACAAAAGTAAAGTTCTGCATAAATTCAACCCATTTTGCATGTTTGTGGTTCAGTTTCTCCTATCTGGTTATAAATTGTAAGGCCTGATTGTCACTATACAAAACAAACTCTTTTGGAACCAGGTAGTGCCTCCATTTCTTCAGCGCTTGTATGACTGCATAAAATTCTTTATCATACGTGGAATAATTCATCTTGGCATCATTCAACTTGTCACTAAAGTATGCAACTGGTCTATTGTCTTGACTTAAGACTACTCCAATTGCAAATCCACTTGCACCACATCTCACTTGAAATGTCTTACTGAAATCTGGCAGAACCAGAACTGATTGTCTAGTTATCTTCTCTTTTAACAACTTGAAGTTTTTGTCTACTTCCTCTGTCCAATGAAAAGAGTTATGTCTTTCCTTGACTATATCCATCGTTGGTGTAGAAATTCCACTAAAATTCCTGATGAAATTCCTGTTAAAACTAGCTAATCCATCGAAGCTTCTGACTTCAAAGATATTCCTTGACAACGACCATTCTTTGATTTCTTTTACCTTCTCAGGATCCATCTTCAACTCGTTCGAAGAGATCGCGAACCCCAAATAAATGAGTCATGTCTTCATGAAAGATGACTTCTTCAAATTTATCAGCAAATTCTCTTGTTGTAACCCCCTCATCACTAGAGTTAAGTGTCTCAAGTGTTCTTCCTTAGTCTTACTGAAGATTAGTATATCATCAAGATACACAATTAAGAACTTCCCAATGAAATATTTCAAGACTTCATTCATCAATCTCATGAAAGTATTTGGCACATTCTTCAAACCAAATGGCATGACAAGCCATTCATAGATTCCTTCATTCGTCTTGAATGTTATCTTCCATTCATCACCTTCCCTCACTCTAATCTGATGATATCCACTCTACAAATCAATTTTTGAAAAAAAAAATGCTCCACTCAGGAAATCCATCAAGTCATCCATCCTGGGTAAACGAAATCTATACCTGATGGTGATTTTGTTTATATCCCTCGAGTCTGTACACATCCTCCATCCACCATCCTTCTTCGGACTTAACAATGTTATCACAACACATGGACTCAAGCTTTCTCTAATAAACCCTTTGTCCATCAAATCCTGGACTTGCTTCTTAACTTCTTCATTCTCCTGTGGCGTCAATTTGTAAGATTATTTGTTTGGTAAAATATCTCTTGATATAAGGTCAATGTGATGGATTATACTTCTGATGGACAACGACGAACAAGGTAAATCGTCCACCACTATATCAGCGAAATTCTCCAGCATTTCTTGAATCTCCTTAGGTAGATCATCTATTGGGGTACTGGTCAAGATGACTCTAGGTTTTCTCACCACAACAAACTGCATTTCTTCGTCTTTCTTGAATTCATCTAGAAGTTCCTTCCCACTCATGAGAAGTATAATATTTCTTGTTTCTTATTTCACCTTCTTATCTTCAATTGGCAGCAACATATGCATCCTACCATTCTTTTCCAAGGTGTATGTGTTCTTTCTTCTGTCATGAATAACATTCTTGTCATATTTCCATGGTCTCCCCAACAAAAGATGACAAACATCCATGGGAATAACATCACATAAGATCTCATCTCTATAACCTCCTATCTTGAATTCAACTAAACATTGTTTAGTGACTGTTACCTAATGTCCTTTTTGCAACCACGATACCTTGTATGGGCTTGTATGTGTAAATGTTTCCAATTCCACCTTCTCTTCCATTTTTGTGGATACTAGATTATTTGTACTTCCACTGTCAACAATTACCTTGCATACCATGTCCTTCGTATTGCAAGAAGTTCTGAACAAATTGTTCCTTTGGGCTGGATTCTCCATCTCTTTCTCTGGCTTCAAGATAATTTTTTTGGTCATTAAGGATCTTCCACCTTCTGCATCTTCTGCCTCAACATTTTTCCTTTGTGCTTATGAAATGTGAGCTTCGCCTCCTCCATCTCTTTTTCTATCGAGACATTCAAAATATTTGTGTTCGATCTTTCCACAGACAAAACTCTTTATTTCACCTCCTTTGCCTCTTTCTCTTCCTCTGGCTCAAGGAAAAGTGTTCCTATCGGCATATTGTCCTCCTTGTGAGCTTCCTCCCCTTTCTGGGTGATTATGAGGTTTATTTTCTTCATCCTTGGGATTTTGTACTCTATCCTTGGCAATTTCTTTGCCTCTGCTCTGACTTCTACCTCTGCCCCTTTAACCTTGCTTTTGGGCCAATTTTCCTTCTTCCTTTGAAGCAATCTAATAAGAATATTCCACATTTATTATTGTCACCATGTTCATCTCATCCTAAATCTCATATCTCAGGCCATTCATGTATATGGCAAATTTTTTTATCATCACTCTCGTGATGACCTACTCTGATTTTGAGTCTGTAAAATTCTTCAGTGTATTCCTTCACTCTCATCTCTTTCTGTCTCAAATTCTTCATTCTTTGAAATAGATTAATTTGGTAATCTCTGGGTATAAACTTGGCTTTCATCTTCTCTACCATCCTATCCCAAATTTTGATTCATTGTTTTACTTTGCAACGCCTGTCAGCCTGCAGTTCATCCCATGAAAGTGCTTCATGCCCTTTCAGTCTAGTGACCGTGTGCTTTACTTTCTTATCTTCTTTGATATCCTCATAGTCGAAGTATTTATCCAAAGCTCTAAACAAATATAGCAGCTCCTCAATGTCTAAGTTTCCTTCATACATTGGGATGTACATTTTTGCTCTGTCCCATATTCTTGCAACAAATTTGAATAGATGTTCTTCTGCAGCATCTTCGGCTCCATCTTCATTTTCTCTTTCAGCCTCGCTGATATCTCTAGTATCAATTGTTCACCTCTGTGTTGTATCCATAGCATGTAATTGAGCACAAAGTTCTCTCATTTCCCTTTCCACGGCTGGATTGGGCATGGGTATCTCTTGACGTCTTCTCGACAACATTCTTTCAATCTTTCCATGTAGAATTCAAGTCACAACTTGTCTTTTGTCTTCTCTTGCTTACAAAAAACAATGATTGTAGGCTCTGATACCACTTGACGTAGCACCCCTACCTCAGCAGGTTCTTCTTGACCTCCCGATATTTGGATCTTTCTATTTCCCTAAGTTGAAATGGATCTTTAGTTCCCACTGGAACCTTCAATGCATATAATACCACAAGTCCTTCCTAGAAGTTATGCCCATGCGAACAAGCACTAAGTGCGAACCTCCACTTCACATGACCACACGGTGTGACCACTAACTTAACCCAAAAATATGTTTCATATTTTGCAACTTCATGATTTCTATTGTGAGTTCCCATCGACTCCTTCAATTCTCGAAACCATGAAATGGACTATCAGTCCACTAGCTCCTCCCTTATGCCTCCACGATATGACCTCCAGCCAAGTCCTGGGGCTTTACTTCTGAGCGCATCAGGATTTTGTGACTTACGAGTTCACACCATGACTCCTCTCCCTTTCCCTGAAGTTCTAACTCGCGACTTCTTTGCTACGGATAAACGGTCCTGATTCTTCCTCCATCTGACGGTCTAGATCACGTCAGGATTTCAGATATCGGGGATTCCCGAAACAACTTCCTCCATGCTTTCGACTTTCGAAATGCAGAAAATCCTATCTCCAATCAACAACTCTTTTTGATCCAGATCTAATTGATGCTAATCCTCCTAATCTTGCGAGTGTTAGAAGACACCCATCCTCAACCTCCCCGTTGATCCACTAGATCCAACAATCCACAAAAAATATGCACTTCTCCCTCTGAGAAACTCAACCGTCCATTCACGTTATCAAAGACTTACAACCAAATAACTTGGAGTCCTTCCTACGTAGCTTGGTTTCTGCGAGATGACTTCGACCCTCGTTTTTCCTTCGAACTTTCCAAGACTCTATCCCTCATGAGCTTGATGCTAGCTGCAAACTCAAGGATTCCAAGGGAATCTTACAAACACTCCTTGCGGTCTTCACTATAATCTCTAATTATATGAACTCTCCAATTATGTGCACTCCTTGTGACAGAAATCCTTCAACCACTCACCTAGTTGGAAAATTCTAAGACTTCAACATGGCTTGCGCACACCTTGCATGACTCTATGCTATACTTGCACTTCTTTAGGTATGAAAACAAGGGTATCCCTCCTGATATTTCTGAGATAAAACTCAAAATCTTGTCAATGCACTCCTTGTGGACCTTCAATGCTGTAATGAACCTCCACGTTACTACCACAAACCTCTTATAGCAAGTGCAATTTTTGTTTTTGTTTTTAAAAGTGTGTGCACATGTGTACAAAAGAAACAAACACATTTGACTCTTCGTCACCACCCGATGACTAAAAAAACACAACAACAACGAACACAACAAGACGACATAAGACACACATCAAGTAATTGCATGCATTTAACAACTATCAATCGACAATAAGTAAGACTGACTAACCACCTGTCCTACCCTGCAAAGGTTAGGACCTCCAAGACACATAAGTAACTCTCAAGCCTAGGTTCCCATCGATTTTAACCATTTAAGGTCTCAGGGCTGGCGACTGTTCTGAGGAACATGGAGGTGTCTACATCCCGCCCGACATGAACAAACCAAGCAACAAAATTATTACAATCAAGCACAACAATAATTAAATGAGAAACCATGTCTTCTATGAAAGCGCAAGTCAATTAATTGTGAATCCAAATAATAGAAAATCCAATTAAATGCGATTTTCATTAATAAGGCATTTTCAATGAATTGCAAATTCCCATTCACTAAATCATAATAACTTTTGGACTTAGTTCAAGACATTATATTTTATCCACTATCAATGATATTTAATTTCATCATCGCTACCATGAAATAACAACCATTTTTCATTTTATTTTACCATAACTATATAAAATGACCAATACATTACATCTGATATGTTATATATATCCATTTCAGTAACATTACCATAAAACGACTACAATGTCCACATTAACAGTTCCATAACCATTAGCTTTAGCATTAAACGTTTCATTACATAATCATTACCACAAAACAATAATAATATTAGCATTACATTACCATAAGCATACATTCAGCATCACTTTACCTCGATTATTACCCTAACCAATAATAACATTAACATTAACCTTTCCCTGAGTATTAGCTTTAACTTGAAATGATGGCAATTGATTAGAAGATATTAAGAAGTATTTTATCTCCTATGAGAAACAAATGTTACAAGGACCCAATATATTTAATTAAAAATATCTAGTTTCTTACGCAAGGAACACTAGAACAAACTCCTTTATATCGATAGCAGAGCAAATTATAGAGTTATACAACAACTAATTTATAGAGTTGGTTTGTCAATAATACGAGAATCATCAATTATCTTAACTCTAATTCACATCAATCATCCATTTATGTGACCATATACCTCCCACACTCTGAAGCAAACTCATATAATTCTCATTATTTAAAAGCTAACTAGATCGTCTGGATTAAGACTCAGCCATTAATTTTATAATCAAAGGACGTTAAAGGCCACCAGTTCAACAATTAAAATAAGTAACCAATTAAACTAGAAGGCTACCATCAACTAAACCAAGAAGCAACTAACAAGCCCTTATCTCTAGCAATTAAATTAGACAGTTAAAATCTTATATTTAATAACAGAAAACCAACATTTAATGCAAAGTAAACACTGGGCGCAAGGATGGAAGCGGTAATTAGGCTTTTAGTGGAAGTAATTCAAATGATAACCAATGATTCTCAGGAACCTATAATGTCGTCAAGAAATTAATACACAGTAGTCACACAGTAACATTTTTACTATTTACATAGATTACTCTCGTTCCAATATTTACGTACACTTCACATTCAATAATGACTAGTATGAAGGGATAAGGGGTTTTGCCCGATCTTAATTAATTTAGTTTGCTCTCCCAAAAATCTGTTACCAAGTGGATGAATGGTTAGGTACGGTTATTTCTTAATCAAAGAGTCCATAACTCTACCATACCCGACACACTATTCGAGTTAACCCACGACCCCCTCTCTCTGGCAGTGTACAATCGTGTTGACTGTAAGATTGGATGCATTCTAGTCGCTAGCTCAGATATAAAAAAAAAAAGGGCCAGACCCCGGTAAGGAGGGTGGTACAGGTTCCACCAGCTACAACTAGACAACGCATTCACGCTCTCGCAGAGGTAAAATTCATACGATTTTTAATCAAGTGTGCATGGCGAAGGATTAAGGATGGAACGTTGCTGGCAGGGGCGATTTCTTTTACAGTTGCAGAGATAAAACAACAAAAAAAAATGCAGAGATTCAAACGTCAGCCCATTTGTAGAGTTTAAGAGCACGAATCCGCGTGGGTATTCTCCCCATCGTCGAGAATACAAACAACAACAAAACACAGAGTTTAGGTGTGCGAATCCGCGGGGGTATCCTCCCCATAACCGAGAAAACCAACAACAAAAAAATTTGTAGAGAAGGTGTTGAATATCGTGGCTAACCTACAACGATTTACCACACGAGATTTGCAAAGAAATACAAACATAAAGGAATAGTTTTCCTCTAAACACTATAAAGAAAACGTAGTGAAAGATTAATAATTCACAGAGAAAATCGCGGGAATAATAAATTGCTTTCAAAAATGGGATAATACACACTCCCTAACAGTCAATCAATGCATCAACTAACAGTGCGTGCCCAGACTGCACAACTTCAATCCAAAATTTTAAATGCTAAGAAAAAAAACTCCAGGAATGTATAGCCCAAGCTGGAGGAAGTGGCTACGATTGGTATGCCTAAAATGAAATGGTGGCAGAGGTCCAAAAACACCTGAAGAAGAGACATGTTGAAGACAAGAAAAAAAAACAGGGTAAGAGACGATCAACGGGAACCAAGCCCATAAATGCGGAAGCGACGCTCAGGACGCGTGTAGATAAACTGTCAAGGAAGGGTTCCAAAATGCAGGGCGTAAGCTCCTTTCTAATTCCAATATGAATCTAAGGAAAATTAAGGGAAAACACCCTTATTGGTGAAGATATCATCCAACTACGCAAGTTTAAATGTTCAACAATGCATAAACGCAGAGTAAGTTTATCCATCCATGCATAGAAATGCAAAGTTAAATTATCCAACAATTCATAAAACATGGAGTAAATAAAAAAAATTATCTAATCAACCAATTACAATGATATATCGATCCCATCATGAGTCATAATGCATTTTATTCTAACAAATTAAATATCATACCTTTGCCTTATCGCTTGCTCTGTGTGTCATCCGTGCGCTCCATGCCTCTCCCGCTCGTCGACCGTCGAGACCTCACTGGTACCTCCCAACCAATCGCTAGGGGTACTTTGCTTCTCCCTTATCCCCCCAAGCCGCAAAGGGGCCACACACTATCCAGATGGTACGTCTAGCTACCATCTCGCCTCCCAAGGCCGAGCTACCACTCCTATCCGAGCTGGAAAATCCCAACTCTCCACAAGTAATTAGTCAATTCAAAAATCCGACAGTGTAATGTTACGCTAACATCCGATCCCCTTCTTCCTCATCTTCCCTTTCTTTTATAGAGTTTTTAGAACCTCCAACTTTCCCTAAATCACATTTAAATTAAGTTTTAATAAAAATCTTCTAAATATTCTCCTTCGCACAAGTTTCATCCATCCCCCTCTTTTCTCCAATAATTATTTTCTTTAAATTTATTAATTGTCTCATTTCCCTCACCCACCTATAGTTGCTCCTAAATTTACTCCTAGGTGTTCCTAGATTTCCTTTCAAGCTTAAATACTTTCCCTAAAATGAAGTTTCTAATTTAGTTCATTTTAGAAGGTTCTTAATTGCAGATTCCTTACTATGTTGACCTCGCTTTTTACCATAAGTTCCCCTCTTTCCCTTATTATGTTTCCCCCCATTCCTTAGTTTCCTAATTTTTATTATTCCCTTATTTCCCCTTTTTATTAGAGCCAAAATGGCAGTTGCGCTATTTAATCTTTCCCTTTTTTTTTTTAAATTAATTTAATATCTTTTTATACTTTCCCAAGTTAAAAATTAAATTCTTCCTTACAATTTTTAAATCTACTGATTTTAATTAAATTCTTCCTCTCTTCATTTTACCCCAAATATTTTGTGAAGACTAAAACTATTACTTAAGTAGTTTTTTTAGTTTAAATTTTTATTTTTTTTATAGGGTCTTTTTCTTAAGGTTAGTCAAAAGTTTACCCTAGAGAAGTTTTAGACTTAGGACTTAGATTCTGAATTGGGTGACAATTATTTAGGGAAGTTGATTTAAGAATTTCTTAAGGCGTTAAAAGTCTTAGGGCCATCTAGGTTTGTTCCTTCATCAATATCAATGCGACGTGCCATTCAAGACGCACCACGTGCTCCAAGGGTGCCTCTTGCCTTGTTTGTTTCTTTTGTGCGACATGCCCTCCAGGATGCACCACATGCTCCAAGGGTTCCACTCACCTTATTTATTTTTTTTGCATGACGTTCCCTTCAGGATGCACCACGTGCTCCAAGGGTGCCACTTGCATCTTGACTTATTGGTAGACATCAATAACCCCTGGAGTCAACACTCCGCCAGGTGAACTTGTGGGAGACTAAGGGTTTCTATGGAATAAGGCCCCCGCCTTATTGCACGCCCCTTAGAGTCATCGTGAGCGACTGTCGTAGCCTACCCTCATGGCATCGTGGATCCTCTCAAACTAGGTAATCGTTAACCTACAGTTGGAGCCACGATGACAGTGCTAGTAGGCTGTGGCAGTGCTGTTGTCCACACCTCTCCCTCAACCTCTCTGGAAATCGTGTGTGGCCCCTTTACTCCATATGTGAGTCTGGTCGGCAAGCTATCATCATCCTACATCATCAACAAACATCTAAAAACATGTCCACATCATATCATCTGATCAAATATACTAAAATCACAGTAAAACAATCAACTCAAATAGCACACTCCCTGACTCAATCCAGAGTCCAAGGGGTTCCATTGATGCCTCTGCATCCTGAAGGTCCAAAACCCTGGACACTCAGTAAAATCGAGTCAATAGAACTTGTCTATGTCAAAGCAGTAAAACATCATGTCATCTATCATATCGCATCATAATCAAAGATAAATGTTTTCTTATCATAAAAGTCTAGATCACTTGCGAGCAAGTGTCCTCAAAGAATAAGTTTTCTCACTGCACTAGAGTGGGATGTTACATACACCCCCTCTTGGTCTAAAATTCATCCCGAAGTTTCATAGTATAAATGCCGAAATAAGTGTATCACAGTATCATAAGTCTATCTATCAAACAAAAATGGAAACTGTTGGCGCATATCATATGTGTCCTCCCAGGTCGTCGAGTGTGGACTATAATTGTCCCATTGTACCTTGACCTGATCTACCGTTCGACGTCGTAACTGTCGAACGCGATGATCTAATATGTGGACTGGCTCAGCCGTGAGCGCTCCCTTGTCCGATACCTGCAAGGAACTCATGTGAATCACATGTGTAGGATCACTAATATAATGTCTCAAAATAGATACATGAAAAATATCATGCATATGCCTTAAAGAATCAGGCAAGGCTAGTCGATAGGCCACGGGTCCCTTTCTCTCCACAATATTGAAAGGTCCCATGAACCTATGAGAGAGTTTATCTCCCTTTCCAAACTTGATCAAACTTTTATGCAGTTTAACCAGCAACAAGACTCGATCGCCGACCTCATAACTACGGTCGACTCGGTGTGCATCGGCATAACTCTTTTGTCGATCCTGCGCTTCTTTAATCCTTTGTCTTATTGTTTGCATTTGTTCTTCCATTTCTTGGATCGCTTCTAGTCCCACCAGAAACCTATCCTCGAGTCGATCCAAACTCAAAGGCGTCCGACATGGTTGCCCATACAGAAACTCGAAAGGCACCCTCTTAATGGTACTCTGGTAACTGTTGTTGTAAGAGAACTCTACTAGTGGAAATAATTCTTCGCAGCACTTTTTTTGGTCCATCACGTACATGTGCAACATGTCCTTCAAGGTTTGGTTCATTCGTTTGGTCTGTCCTTCAGTCTCTAGGTGATACGCAGTACTAAAGTTAAGTTGGGTTCCCAAGGCCTCTTGGAAACTCGTCCAAAATTGTCTAGTAAACACCAATCCTCGATCGGATATAATCCTCTTTTGCACACCATGCAACCTCACAATCTTACTGATGAAAAATCTAGCTATGTCAGGTGCCTAATATTTCGTATGCACAAGAATAAAGTGAGCACTCTTCGTCAGAGTGTCTACTACTAAAAAAATCGAGTCGTGTCTCCTTGTCGTCAGTGGCAATCCAACAATAAAATACATCGAAATAACTTCCCATTTCGATTCTGGAATGGAATGTGGTTGTAGTAATCCTATTGGGTGTCTATGTTCATCCTTTACCTGCTGACACTCCAGACACCTGGCCATATAGTTAACTATGTCGGCCTTCATTCCCCTCCATAACAATAAGGGCTTAAGATCTGCCCTCATCTTCGTAACTCCCGGGTGAGCCATGTAAACTTCTCTATGAGCCTCGCTCAGGATCAACATCCTCAACTCATCATTTGGCGGGACATAAATCCAACTTTTAAACCTCAATAACCCATCTCTATCAAAATAAAATCCCTCGTATCGTGGTACCATCATTCTATTTTGTCCAATAAATCCCTCAACCTCCTTGTACCAGTTGTCGTCACGCTGTAAGGTTAGAATCTTTTCACGTAGATTCGTCTAAAGAGGAAACACCAAAAAGATGTGTGGCCTCTGACACAAAGCATCCACCACTTGGTTCACCGTTCCCTTTATGTAATTAATATCAAAGTCGTACTCACTAAACAATTCTGACCAATGTTGTTCTCGTGCGTTCAGGTCACTTTGCGTAAAAATGTGGTGTAGTCCACAATGATCAGCCTTTAGTTCAAATTTTCATCCAACAAGGTAGTGTCTCCAAACCGTCAAGGCATATACGATGTCTAATAACTCCAAATCGTGCGTTGCGTAGTTCTTCTCATGCCTTCTCAGTTTCCTCGAAATGTAAACGATTACTCGTCCGTCTTGCATCAAGACTCCACCTAAGCCTTCCTTAGATGCGTCTGTGCATAACAAGAATTCTGCATCCATGTCAAGGACCTTTAGTATTGGCACTGTCATCAACAACTCTTTAAGCCTCCAAAATTCTTCCATGCATTTCTCGATCCAAACAAACTTCTTGTTTTTCTTCTACAATTCCGTGATCGAATTTGCTATCTTCGAAAATCCCTCGAAAAACAGTCGATAGTATCCTGCTAAACCCATAAAGCTATGCACCTCCGTGACATTCATCGGTGTAGGCCATTCCATAATAGCCTCGACCTTGGTTGTATCCACGGTGATACCTTCGCCAGAGATGACATGCCCTAAGTAGTGAATCCTCGATTGATAAAAAGAGCATTTGGACAACTTCCCATACAATTTGTGCTCTCACAGGCACTGTAGTACCAAGTGCAAGTGCTCGTCATTCTCCTCCGTCGTCCGAGAGTAGATCAAAATATTGTCAATGAATACTTGGACGAACTTGTCCAAGTACTCGTGGAACACCCTGTTCATCAAACTCATAAATACCCCTGGGGTGTTTGTCATTCCAAACGGTAAAACAATAAACTCGTAGTGTCCCAAACTCGTCTTAAAGGTAGTCTTAGGGATGTCATCCTCCTTGATCCGTAATTGGTGATACCCTGATCACAAATCGATCTTGGAGAACACCATTGCACCCTTCATTTGATCGAACAGATCATCAATTCTCGGCAAGGGATACTGATTCTTGATCGTAGCCTTTTTTAGTTGACGGTAGTCAATGCAAAGCCTCCACGATCCATCCTTCTTCTAAATGAAAATAATAGGTGCACTCCATGGTGACACACTAGGACGTATTAGTCCCAGGTCTAGCAACTCCTTTAGTTGCATTTTCAACTCTTGCAACTACGGGGTCAACATCCTATAAGGCGTTCTTGCTATCGGTTTGGTCCCTAGTTTTAGGTCTATAGTAAACTCCAATTCCCTTTCCGGTGGCATCCTAGGTAACTCCTCTAGAAATACATCCGCAAACTCTCTCACCACTGGAAGGTGTTCTAGACCTTCCGCTACTCCTTTCTTGTTTAGCACAAGGATCACATAAAGCTTGCACCCCTTGTGCATACTCTTTCGTAATTGTAAGGAAGAGACGAACCTCAAGGAAACTCCCTAGTTCCGTCTTACAATCACACATCTCTGTCCCTCATCATTGATCAAGCTCAACTGTTTCGTCTTATAGTTGAGTATTGCCTCATGCGATTCCAACCAATCCATACCAATCATGACATCATAAGATCCTAAGATCGTGACGTACAAGTTGGCCCTCATGACAAAGTCTCCCAGGATAAGGGCACAGCCCGTAACCTTTCCTCCAAACTTTTGTTTGGCTCTCAAAGCCATCTCCACGAAGCTAAACTCATCTTGTTCGACTGCCTTTACCTTAATCCTTTTCAGCGCTGCACCAGAAATGAAACTCTCAGTAGTACTGGGATATTTAAAAACACCAAGGGTCTGGTCAGCAATGGTACCTGTCGTCTCAAGCACAGTTCACTGGTGCTATACCTGGCGATTATTCATCGTTGCATGAATCCAATGGGTCTTGCCCATATATCCACTGTAGTGGGTCCGACCGATCCAGAAACTCTGGTCCTCTCCATAGGACAGTCGCGTTGGTAGTGTGGCTCCCCACACTTCCAACACCCCTTCTTCAGCCCAACAATCCTGGTACCCAAAGTAGAAGATGACGGCCCACTAGATTTCCCTAAGCATTATCTTTAACTTGAAATGATGGCAATTGATTAGAAGATCTTAAGAAGTATTTTATCTCCTATGAGAAACAAATGTTACAAGGACACAATATATTTAATAAAAAATATCTAGTTTCTTACGCAAGGAACACTAGAACAAACTCCTTTATATCGGTAGCAGAGCAAATTATAGAGTTATACAACAACTAATTTATAGAGTTGGTTTGTCAATAATATGAGAACCATCAATTATATTAACTCTAATTCACATCAATCATCCATTTATGTGACCATATACCTCCCACACTCTGAAGCAAACTCATATAATTCTCATTATTTCAAAGCTAACTAGATGGTTTGGATTAAGACTCAGCCATTAATTTTATAATCAAAGGACATTAAAGGCCACCAGTCCAACAATTAAAATAAGTAACCAATTAAACTAGAAGGCTACCATCAACTAAACCAAGAAACAATTAACAAGCCCTTATCTCCAGCAATTAAATTAGGCAGTTAAAATCTGACATTTAATAACAGAAAATCGTCATTCAATGCAAAGTAAACACCAGGCGCAAGGATGGAAGTGGTAATTAGGCTTTTAGTGGAAGTAATTCCAATGGTAACCAATGATTCTCAGGAACCTAGAATGTCGTCAGGAAATTAATACACGGTAGTCACACAGTCACATTTTTACTATTTACACAGATTACTCTCATTCCAAGATTTATGTACACTTCACATTCAATAATGACTAGTATGAAGGGATAAGGGGTTTTTACCGATCTTAATTAATTTAGTTTGTTCTCCCCAAAATCTGTTACCAAGTGGACGAATGGTTAGGTACGGTTATTTCTTAATCAAAGAGTCCATAACTCTACCATATCTTGCACACTGTTCGAGTTAACCTGCGACCCCCTCTCTCTGCCAGTGTACAATCATGTTGACTGTAAGATTGGACATAGTTCGGTCGCTAGCTCAGAAATATAAAAAAAAAGGGGTAGACCCCGGAAAGGAGGATGGTACAAGTTCCACTGGCTGCAACCAAACAACGCATTCACGCTTTGGCATAGGTAAAATTCATACGATTTTTAATCAAGTGTGCAAGGCGAAGAATTAAGGATGGGACGCTGCTGGCAGGGGTGATTTCTTTTACAGTTGCAGAGACAAAACAACAAAAAAAAATGCAGAGATTCAAATGTCATCCCATTTGTAGAGTTTAAGAGCACAAATACGCATGGGTATTCTCCCCATCGCCAAGAATACAAACAACAACAAAACGCAGAGTTTAGGTGTACGAATCCGCGGGGGTATCCTCCCCATCGCCAAGAAAACCAACAACAAAAAAATTTGCAAAGAAGGTGTTGAATACCGTGGCTAACCTACAACGATTTACCACACGAGATTTGCAGAGAAATACAAACATAAAGGAATCACTGTCCTCTAAACACTATAAAGAAAACGCAGCGAAAAATTAATAATTCACAGAGGAAATCACAGGAATAAGAAATTGCTTTCAAAAAGGGGATAATACGCAGTCCCTAACAGTTAATCAATGCATCAACTAACAGTGCGTGCCTAGATTGCACAACTTCAATCCAAAATTTTAAATGTTAAGAAAAAAAACTCTGGAAATGTACAACCCAAGCTGGAGGAAGTGGCTACGATTGGTATGCCTAAAATAAAACGTTGGCAGAGGTCCTAAAACACCCCAAGAAGAGACATGTTGAAGACAAGAAAAAAAAATAAGGTAATAGACGATCAACGAGAACCAAGCCCATAAATGTAGAAGCGACGCTCAGGACGTGCATAGATATATTGTCAAGGAAGGGTTCCAAAATGCAGGGCGTAAGATCCTTTCTAAGTCCAAGATGAAGCTAAGGAAAAGTAAGGGAAAACACCCTTATTGGCAAAGAGATCATCCAACTACGCAAGTTTAAATGTTCAAACACACATAAACGCAGAGTAAGTTTATCCATCCATGCATAGAAATATAAAGTTAAATTATCCAACAATTCATAAAACGCGGAGTAAATAAATAAAATTATCTAATCAACCAATTACACCGATATATTGATCCTAGCATGAGTCGTAATGCATTTTATTCTACCAAATTAAAAATCATACCTTTGTCTTATCTCTTGCTTTGTGTGTCGTCCGCGCGCTCCGTGCCTCTCCCGCTCGTCGACCATCGAGACCTCACCGGTACTTCCCATCCAATTGCTAGGGGTACTCTACCTCCCCCTTAGCCCCCCAAGCTGCAAAGGGGCCACACACTATCCAAATGGTACGTCTAGCTCCCAGCTCGCCTCGCAAGGCCGAGCTACCACTCCTATCCGAGCTGGAAAATCCCAACTCTCCACAAGTAATCTGTCAAGTCACAAATCCGGCAGCGTAAGGTTACGCTAACAGTCGATCCCCTTCTTCCTCATCTTCCCTTTSTTTTATAGAGTTTTTAGAACCTCCAACTTTTCCTAAATCACATTTAAATTAAGTTTTAATAAAAATCTTCTAAATATTCTCCTTCGCACAAGTGTCGTCCATCCCCCTCTTTTCTCCAATAATCATTTTCTTTAAATTTATTAATTGTCTCATTTCCCTCACCCACCTAGAGTTTCTCCTAAATTTACTCCTACGTGTTCTTACATTCCCTTTCAGGTTTAAATACCTTCTCTAAAATGAAGTTGCTAACTTAGTTCATTTTAGAAAGTTCTTAATTGCAGATTCCTTACTATGTTGACCTCGCTTTTTACCATAAGTTCCCCTCTTTCTCTTATTATGTTTCCCCCCATTCCTTAGTTTCCTAATTTTTATTATTCCCTTATTTTTCCTTTTTATTAGAGCCAAAATGGTAGTTGCGCTATTTAAGATTTCCCTTCTTTTTTTTTAATTAATTTAATATCTTTTTATACTTTCCCAAGTTAAAAATTAAATTCTTCCTTACAATTTTTAAATCTATTGATTTTAATTAAATTATTACTCTCTTCATTTTACCCCAAAAATTTTATGAAGACTAAAACTATTACTTAAGTAGTTTTTTTAGTTTAAATTTTTTTTTTATATAGGGTCTTTTTCTTAAGGTTAGACAAAATTTTACCCTAAAGAAGTTTTAGACTTAGGACTTAGATTATGAACTGGGTGACAATTATTTAGAGAAGTTGTTTTCAAAATTTATTAATGCGTTAAAAGTATTAGGGCCATCTAGGTTTGTTCCTTCATCAATATCAACGTGACATGCCCTTCAGGACGCACCACATGCTCCAAGGGTGCCACTCACCTCGTTTGTTTCTTTTGCGCGATGTGCCCTTCAAGATGCACCACGTGCTCCAAGGGTGCCACTCGCCTTGTTTGTTTCTTTTATGCGACGTGCCCTTTAGGATGCACCATGTGCTCCAAGGGTGCCACTCGCTTCTTGACTAATTGGTAGACATCAATAACCCCTGGAGTCAACACTCCGCCAGGTGAACTTGTGGGAGACTAAGGGTTTCTAAGGAATAAGGCCCTCGCCTTATTGAGCGCCCCTTAGAGTCATTGTGAACGACTGTCGCAGCCTGCCCTCATGACATCGTGGATCCTCTCGAACTAGGTAATCATTAACCTATAGTTCGAGCCACGACGGGAGTGCTAGTAGGTTGTGGCAGGGCTGTTGTCCACACCTCTCCCTCAACCTCTTTGGAAATCGTGTGTGGCCCCTTTACTCCATATGTGAGTCTGTTCAGCAAGCTATCGTCATCCTGCATCATAAACAAACATGTCAGAACATGTCCACATCATATCATCTGATCAAATGTACTAAAATAACAGTAAAACAATCAACCCAAATAGCACACTCACTGACTCAATCCAGAGTCCAAGGGGTTCCATCGATGCCTCTGCATCCTCAAGGTCTAAAACCCTGCACACTCAGTAAAACTGAGTCAATAGCACCTGTCTATGTCAAAGCAGTAAAAAATCATGTCATCTATCATATCGCATCATAATCAAAGATACATGTTTTCTTATAATAAAAGTCCAGATCACTTGCGAGCAAGTGTCCTCAAAGAACAAGTTTTCTCAGTGCGCTAGAGCAGGATGTTACAAATGCATTCCTCGCAAGAATTCTCAGGATGAGAAGAAATTGAAACTCATACTCCCCCTCTCACAAAATTCATATAGTCAACATGAAAACATACACACAAAACATTGAAAGAAATTCATAACAGAGCATATAAGCAAACTGTAAACATACCATTCAATAGATGAAAATAGTCTTCATAACAATAGCATGAAATTGAGTCAAAGCATTCTTCTATTAACTCAAGTGCTTTTGTACATGGGTTCTATAGCGACAACTATCTTCTTATACAACTTCTACAATCTTTGTTCTTCTCTTCCCTCCTATTCTCTTGCTCTACAACTCTACTCTACTTACCATTTGAGGATAATGATACAATACAATACATACGAGAGAGATTTCTCGATTTTTCCCTCCTACAGCTCTAGCTATCTAATCAAATTAAAACCTACATAAACTTTACATTCATTACATTAATTTTCTACAACCGATAGATGAGAGCAATGCTCAAGATCTGTGTTACAATCCCCAAAACATTTAAGAGCACTTATGTCTCTCCAGATATTACATTAATGTGCCATCCTTTTGAAATTCAAAATATCCCCAAAATGTTCTTTGGTGCGTATCCAACTGTCCTCCTCTTTGCTTTCTTGCAATGCTCCTACATCACTCTTCAACAACATGGACAAATACGTAAACAATCATAGAGAGATCATAAAAAATTTCAACAATCAATCATACTTGAAACAAAGTATTTCTCCTTTCTATATTTATCAGAATGCATACTAATTTACATAGATTTACATAGATTTACATGAGGAAACTGTATGACTTCTTGGCCTAAATTGAACTTAGTAGGCCTTACTCACTCTCTATGGCCCGGTTTTCTCTGTGAATGGCCAATTCCTCTAATACCTTCAAGGATTACAATATTTAATAAAAAATACTATGAATTGAAACTATTTCACATCCACTATAATCTCAACAACACTCCTAAATAAATCCTCTAGGATCTCTAGATCCACAAAACACTCAAGAGGATCCACATATCACTTATAAATCTCTAGGATCTCTCTCATCATCCTAAGATCGCTCTCATACTCTTACACATTCTGGAAAATTTACAAGTTAAATGCTCACTATTATTAATAAATCATATCCTATGTCTTTCCTCTAAAAATTAATAAAACATAGGAAAATTCAACAAATCAAACCTTAGGGAACCCACTCCCTAGTAAATGAAATACTCCTTAGGTCTTCATCAAATGTACAAGACTTTGGGAGCATAATGCTCCTGCTTCAAGAAAAAGTTGTGTACTGTTTATAAGTGGATAAATACTAAAAAGTCTATGGGAAGAACTATTTTACCCAAAGACCACACTTGGTGGGGCAATCTGGGTGCTAGAACCTTGAACATGGTAGTTGAGGTCGATAAAATTTTCGAACGTGTTACTTGTAGGATTCTCAAAAATGCATTGAAAATCAAACATTTAGATTTAAAAAAAAAAAAAAATGTTTATTCGCCCTGTCACTACAAAGATTCCAAAGACTATAGGGATTGTCTAATTGAAATGATATTTTTCACTAGAATCGAGCGACATAAATCTGAACAAAATCACTATTTTTTTGTTGTTTAAAATCCATTTCTGAATGCAGAAATGGATTCAACATGTTGAAAAACCCTTGCAAAATTTTTTGAGCAAAAATCACTAAAAAAATATCTTTGAAAAATAATCATTTGGTAAAACATTAATACTACGGCTTTGGAATCCAACGTGGCGAGCTGTGTTGAACTTCCATGGAATGAAGCATTTAGTTCTTGTAAGGAATGAATTGCAAATCGCAGAGATCCCCGTTGGATCTCACAGATTAAGGGTAGCCGCGTGAGGCTTGATAGCCCGGTATCCTCATAAGGAATGGGCACTTCATTATTTTAAACTTACGTCATTTTATTGTTTTAATTTCAGATTGAAAACTTTTAAAAATAAAAAAATTATCAACAATAATACATTTCCTATGAGGGGACTCTCGCCATAAACCTTCAATCCCACGGTAAATCTTCATTGTTTCAAGTTTTTTTGTTTTTGTTTTAATTATTATTATTATGGTGTTAGTAGTTGTGTAATACAAAATAAGATATTCATAAAAATAAATACAATATTTTAATAATTAAAAATAATTTATATATATAATATAATAATTTAAAGGAAAAACGTGAACACAGTTTTTTTTTAACTTTAAATATTTTATGCATTTTTTTATTTTTAAGATTTCTAGTACAAAATATACCAACATTTTTGAAAACGACAGGGAAAAGCATTGAGATATTTATTATTAATTATGAAGATTTCTAATTATTTGTTTGATCCCTAATAGAGCATCATTCTTTTTAGTCCATTATATATATAGTTGGGAATTATTGCTAGCTTGGGATTCACAACTTGGTTTTGAGTTCACAATCAAACTTCTCTTGATGGGTTACTTTTCTAGTTGTTATGGATTTGTACCTTAATGCTTTCTACATTAATGATTTGTTATGGATTTGTACCTTAATGCCTTCTACATTAATGATCAACTGAAACATGTTTCTTTGGGAGATAGACATGGTATTGGTAGCACCTTAATACTTATTTAATGCCTTCTACATTAATGATCAACTGAAACATGTTTCTTTGGGAGATAGTTATGGTATTGGTAGCACCTTAATACTTATTTGCATTATTAGTAGGTTTTCTTGTATTTAGGATTGCTTGCATTATTAGTAGGTTTTCTTGTATTTAGGAAAGGACATTCATTAATGGTCACTAATTGAGTGCTTCCCCTATATTCAATATTAAGACATCTATTGACATAGTTGGGTTCATATTATACATTTGGTTCTATTTTAACCATTGGTGGAACACCTCACTTCTGATAATTAATATAGTTGGGTTTATGTTATACATTTGGTTCCATTTTCAATATTAGTTGAACACCTCACCTCTAACAATGACTTAGTTATTGGTAACTGATTGGTAACTGATTAGAGGGTATTTTTTGTGTTATTTTTATCCTTCATGTAAGAAATTCATACTATGTTGTATGTTTTCTCTAAGTTACTATTCAAAACATTAAATCAATCATTGGTTCCATATCCTATCTTGTATCGATTGGTGTGAGAATCATTATGGCTCTCCTTCCAATATATCTTTTCCTATTGAATTCAAATCATTTACTAAGAGAATGAGATCTACACACTATATTAATACCTTAGGGCTTGTAGTCATCAATAGCAGGTTCACTCACAGTAAGTAGTGGGTTTTCATCAATGCTCGAGCCTAATTGATTGATTCTAGTAAGTGTTTGACATATTCACACTTGTTAGAGTGTGCTATGTACTTTCCTACATCCATTATCATTAGCAGTGACATACCTCACATCTAGAGATAGTGTACATCAATGACCAACCATTGACTAGATGACTTCTTCTATGTTTGATTTAAATACATCTATTTAGATGGTGTAGATTTGGAATTGATGATGAATATTTGTTAAACATATTGGGTTTGAATGGAATCCCTCATTGATGATACCATAAAAGTTACTTATAGTACCACACTCTATATTTCATTGTTAATATGGAGGACCATATTTTTTACTCTAAAATTGCAATTGTTCTATGGATGCATATTGATACATAGGTACATTATGTATCTATTTATGCTTATGATCTAATTTTTGTATGGATCCACTCCATACGTTTTTATGGCCATGATCCTACAATTATGTATTACATGGATCCATAGTGTACTTTATTTACTGGTCATGCTTGTTTTTTCTTGTAGGATATTATTTGATCTCAAGTCTATTGGACTCCTTGATTTTCTTCAAATTCTCTTCTTTATTTAAATTTTTTGTTTCCATTAGTTTATTTTCTTCCCTCACACGTTAGTGGGTATATATTATACCTTTATTTGGTCATCAATGACATGATCCATTTATCTAGTGATCCAGGAATGCTCACAAAGGTATGGAAAGATCTGAAACATCCACAGAGGTCTAGAATGATTAAAAAATGCTCAAAATTAGAATTCTTCAAATCATCCCAAAAACACCTATGCTCGGCGATAGCTTTCTAATGATGCAAATTTCACCTCAAGGCTCAAACATATTTCATATAAAAAGGTTATGAGTGGTCAAATTTTAGGTCAAAAAACTCAAAGTCAAAGTCAAAGGGGTAAAAGGATGACACGTGTCACCACTGCAAGGGTGACACATAGAATGACCGTATAGGGGATGTGGCCACACCCCAAGGAGCCACATGGAGTAATTGTACAATGACTAGGCATATGAGTTGGCATTTGATGAACGAATGGTATGTTGACAAGTGGAAAACAATTGGTTCAATCAAATTTTGACATGTGGCATTGGAGATCCAATGAGAGGTTGACATGTGGCAGCCTCCCATTGGCCTATAATGGATAATTCATATTAAATTTTATGGAGTCGACAAGGGTCAAACCTGTGACCTTCATAACCTAAGACTTAACAAAGCCCCCCATACCAATGCACCATGCAATAGTTATTAATATATGTGTGGCAAGCATTATATATAAGTTAATACAAAGTCCCATTTGGGTGTTCGAAGGGTCGAGGGCCTAATCCCTCGACCCTTGGCTCTCAGTCCTATTACATATCATATGATCCAAACTTGTTAACTGAAATGGATTAACAGAAAACACCGACAGATATAACCACATATTATGTGGTTATAAAACCATATAAAAACTTACCAAGATTCACACAAGTGAGTGCAAGAAGTTTGTGGCCGAAAAAGTGGCAAGGGTGTGAGTAAGAATGCACACTCGCAGGAATGTGTGTGTGTTCTTAGGAATGTGCACGCTTTTCTATACCTATAGGTTTGGATGTGTCCAAACCTCCATGTTGATTTCCACATAGGTTTAGTTGCACGAATGTGTGTGCATTCTTCGGAATGTGTGTGTAGTCTTAAGAATGTGTCTGCGATCCTAAGAACGCATGTGCGTTATTACTGATAAAATTATTCAAAGGTTTTGATCGCGATTTGCACCCATTGTGCACAAATCACGCTTGTGTTTCTCTCATTGGTAAAATATAGTGGACCTAGAGAGGAGGAAGAAATGGAAGATCTTGCCACAGTGTCCATGTATGTCACATTTTTCTTAATCTTAATCCAATTTAGTATTTTTCTCCCAATAATCTAAATAAATAAAAAATATAATTTTGTATTTTAAATAAAAGAGGAATGCAATTTACATGCCATGGATTTTAAATTGTTGCATATATAATATAATGGAACCCCAAGATAATTTAAACCACTCAAAATAAAACCAAGAAGACCAAAACCCCAACCCACCACCACCACACAATGTAAACATTGAAATTGATGAGGGGTTGGTTATATTATTAACCCTTGAGAAACAATTAAGGGAGACTAGAGAGCCTAGAAGAGTCTCCTTGGCCACTTCTTTGGACATCATTGTGTTTTCCATTGCAAGTTACCAAGAGAAATTGACCTCTATTTATGATTATAGGAAAAGAATGTATGAGTACTATAGCATTGGTTTGGACATAAACCAAGTCAAAGAACTGGGCATTTCAAAAAAACAAATATTGTTTATTTTTACGGATCCTAGAAATGGACAAGAACTACCATTGACCAGGAAACACATCTCCATTGAATGGTGCATCCATCCCCAGATTAGTCAAAACTTGATGGATAGGTGGTATATGGTTTTTTATAAGACTCTCTACAATAAGAGGGAGATGCCCTTATACTTTATGAGGAAATTATGGGTTGATTTTATTATGGGTAATCATGTAAAATACTTTGACATTGGTGACTTCCATGGAGTGGGTTGAGGGTTTACATAGGACCGAGAGAATGCCATGCATGACACTGTGTTAGGTCCCCGTCCCCAGGGGAAGGCCTGACCCCCTAACCAACATCCTCCTACTGTAGAGAACTTGCAATAGGCACAACTAGCCATCTCATCATTGACTCATAGCCTAATGCAACACAATAGCTTTCTTGCACTATCTCAGTAGGAGGTGGCTATCGGTGAAATTGATAGAGGGGTTGGAGCAACAATATGCACATGAGAGTACAATGAGGAGAGGGCACATGGACATAGTAGTTGTCCAAGTGAACCTCACAGATGCTTGAGATACGAGAAGACATGATATGGGCCTATAGAGCCCAATGGATACATAACTTCATGGAGGAGGTTAGTATCTTAACCCTCTCTATGTTCTTCATCGTTATATATTTATTTTGTATTTTGTGTATTTATATAGATATTTGATTGTATTTTGTTTTGTAGTTGCTGTGTCTCAACAACAGACCCTCTACACCTACGGATGCATCAATTCCTAGCCCCACTATTGATGTAGCAGTAGAGGCATCATTCTCATTGGTGCACTGTACACACGTGTATGTATCACATTTGATAGATTCATCATATTCATTTCTTTATTTTATGACATCCTCAAATTTTTTATATGTTCTAGTGTTTCTATAGGATTTGGCACTAGGTGATGTCGGGGATTGTCCATCTAGGATGGACAAGTCACCAACGTCACAGGTATAATGTGTAAAGTTAAATATCATAAAGTTCTCAAATTTCTTTTGTTTATGTTTTTGAATTTTACTATTTGGTACTAATAGTTCAATTTTATTAACATGTGTGTAGATTGTTGATATATCTTCTAGGTATAGTAGTATTTCACCCCTTGGGCACCTGGGCATTGCTTCTGGGTTACCTTTCTCTAGTCATATGGTGTTGGAATCATTTGTACAACCTGTGAGGTTCCATCAAAGCCCACCTGTCTGCACCCACCCCCACCACCACTTTTGGCCCCATCGACAAAGACTGCCACAGTAGAGGTTGTCTCAGAGAAGGTTGTGAAACCTAGTTCTCCATATTCCAGTGAATCTCCATCAATGTTTGAGATATTCATGGTGAGACAATGCATTGATGATCATTTTTTTTGTTTCATGAATTTATTTCTATGTATATTTGTTTAATTTTCTTGACTTGATGCTTGTAATTGATGCAGGGTTCCATTGCAGAGAGATTGCAGTCATAGAGGAGGGTAACACCTTCACAATTGATAGTTTCATATGTAGTGAGTTGTCTTAGGTTAAATTACAAAGTATCATTTTCCTTGACTATTAATTCATTTATGAAAAAAAATTATACCATTGCTTATACTTTGTGCAATATCTAGAGTGTCGAAGCACGCCCAGGCCTAGAACTTCTCGAGGTACATCCTTGAAAAAGAGAACAAAGATAGATTTACAGGATACTCCCGAGGGTGGAAATGGTTAATGATTGACCCACTACTACCATTTTGTATCTAGACCATGATATATATGTTTTTTTATGTTAGGTCACTTGTTGTTGCTTTATATACTGGGAACGAGTTTCCATTTTGTAAAAAATGTACAATTTAGATGATGTTGAGTATATATATCATGGCACGTTTATTATGAATCTCAACCTTTCTACATTTTATGTTGATGAATATATGAATTTCAATGTGTTTGAATTCCAAAGTGTATGAATTTTATGTGTATTAATCATTTGATTCGTTTCTTAAGTGATTACAAATACTTGCATTACACATTAAGGAATATCTTATGGTGGAAAATATTGCTAAGTGTTAAATCCATAAGAAATTAACAGTTCTCAAATAGCATTGCTTGCTAATCAACCATGTATCTCTACATCATCGATAGATCATTCCTTTTGAATTATTTGCATGAATGTTGTGGATATCCATATTTTAAATCACAACCAACAATATGGACTACCTCTTGAATTATCTCCATCTAAATCCAATGACAATCCACACTCAAATAGTGGTCACTTGAATATAACAACCCTAATTAATTATTAATTATCATGATTAAATATTTGTTTAATAAATTATTAATTTAGAATTTTTTTTAAGACTTATTTTATAATATAATTGTATT
>JZKD02S1706352.1:51459-68761 GCA_000966675.3 Picea glauca
GGGTAAGTTGTGCATCCTGTCAAAACCACACTTACCATAGATCATAGTAATATTTTGAATCATAAATTAAATAGTAAGTACAACTTATAGCATACAATATCTTCTTGATGTCTACTACATCCAAGTTACTTCAATAATATAGTCATTTGGCTATCACATAGCTCATCATCCTATACGTTAGTTCGCCAATAACACATATTGATGCAGATACATCACAAATTTATATAAGAATCCATATTTTCATTGACGCTCAATTAAGAAATGTATTCCTATTTACATCATGCGTTACATCTATTATACATTCACAACATAACTTGAATTGGTATACATGTACCGAACTTACCCATTTTAATTTTCATGTTTAAATAATCAAATAACTATCTTTGTCATGAGCATATATCATGTAACATACAAATAGGTCTAGAGGTACACATCTCAATGTCTAACAAAGTCTAACTGACTCCAAACAAATGCTAAACTTTGAATTATTAAGATTAATAAACAACAATGTTCTAACTACCTAAGGTCAAAATATGGGGCATTACATACACCCACCCTTCAAGAAAATTCGTCCTGAAGTTATGATCATTCACAATATGAGGAGAATTTATGACACAACTTCTATTTATCTTTCGCGATAACAAACCTTGTGTTATATTGGTCTCATTGGACAATGACTTGATTAAAACATGTCGAGGCTATTAATATATATTGATTGTAACCACGTCTATTTAGTAGGCACTTTACTATGGCTTGACTCTATTTTATTACCATTGGTAATTAAATTAATGAAATGGCATGCTTTTGTTATAGATTTATTCTTCCTAAGTTGTATATTAAAGTATAGTCTTCTAGTTTGATAGTCAATTAGAATCTTATCTCATTATTGTTTTTTTAGTTAAGTGAATCTTATATTGAGTTCATTTATAATTTAAGCCAAGCATATGATTCCACCTAGAGAATCTTAAAAATTATAACCAATTATCATTGACTTTACTATCACTCTAACTTGAGTGATACAATACATATGCTATCATAAAATTTCCCATGCTTAGGAACATTGACTAATATACTATTAAATGATTTTCATGTGATGTCATCACTTCACTGTTTCTTTTTCCATTGTCCTGAATATCTCTCTTTTCTTAAGTTGTATAGATTATATCTCAAACATGTTTAATTGTCTAGTATATGATTCTCTTCATCACGGTCAAGGAAAATCCTGCTTTCTATCATCAATTCACCATTACAAACATGCCTATACATAAAGAACACCGTGTTGATACGTGGGTTAGTGAACATTTTATATCAATAATAAATTGACTACAAGGTTTCATTCCAAATATTTAGTTATTTGTCCTTGAGGTCTTCTCTTCTCAGCATTGTACTTCTTATGTCTCAAAATTATATCTTCTATACCTACATAGTACTTACCATCTTTGGTAACTATCTCTTTTCTTGTTCATTTCTAGAACTTTCAAGTTCTTTCTCCTACTATGAACGACATTTTTAACAATGGGAAGCATGTGTTCATCATTCCTCATATAGATTTACTTATTTACTTATTTATTTTCAAACAGAGTTTCTTCATAGGGAAAAATCATTGTTAGTGAACAAGTAGTTGCTAGACCAATTAATGCATTTCAAGGTGTGTCCTCCCATTTAGATAACTCACCCCTCGTATAATGGACTCGTGCATAGTGACTAATAGAACTCAGTTGATATACCATGCCACACCTTATGACATAATAAAATGCCTTTTCATGATACTTCAGTTATCATTCTAACTCAAGTTTTAAATTCACAACATAGGATCACTTACAATATCCATTTGAATGTTCATTAGAATGTGGAACTAAATATAAGCACCCACTATAGTCTTATGTTGTCAATATCACCATACTAACCTACATAATGATTAAGTACAATTCACAACTTCCTCCTTCGCACTACACTCTCTCTAGGCTCAAGACTCTGTCCCACTCACTCCTAAGTATAGAAGCAACCCAAGTGAATAAGCTATTCTCTTAAGATAGTAAAACTTCAATGGTACACCACACCAAATTCTCCATTGACTATGTAATATTTTTCTAGCGAGTGGTAAATTTCCGCATGACCTCCTCTTTCTAGAGAATAAGTTTCACTAGAAAAGTCTTGAATCTACTCACATACACATCATATAATACCCATAAACTAGGAGTAGGACACATCACTAGTTTCCACTCTTAACATAAACACTATGGTAAATTTAAAATTTGTTGACCTTCTCATGAAAATAACCTCTCGCAAGTGGTCAATGTCTTTCTTGTAACAATGACGTATCATTTACTCTTAGCATTACTAAGGTTAGATTCTCCTCGTTATCAATACAAACCAATTTTATGACTATGTATCCATTCAAACTCAAGTTCACTAAATGCCCTCCGCTTACTAATAAAGTAGAGGATGAATCGTAAGTCATACTTTACGCAATGTTTCCTACATCAACATTTATTTTATAGGTTACAAGATTTGTTTCAATACGATCACCCTAACCTTAAAACATGTAAGTTGGACTTTAACTATAATGTGCACTTTGAGTTCTCTATTCCATACTCTAAGAAATATATTCCACACTCTATCTTGAAATCGTTACATAATTCTACGCTTACAATCATCGTGCTGCTCACAATGCCATGTATGTTGGTAATGCTTTGAATGCATTAAAATTCCTCATGGGACCCACTCTTATGGTGACTTGGGTTGAATGCCAATTTTCCATCTTGGTTCTTAGTTAAGGACATTAATTGGGGATTAAGTGGGTTTCCTTATTTCAATGTGATGGGCTTATACTTTTGATGCCACATTATTTCCATAACAAGGTAGCTGAAGAACTACCCAATTCCATGCGCCATATGTATAGTTTAAATGTATATGACACTTTTATTAATGTGATTGATTTATTCTAATAACAGATTTTACTATTGCTTAATCTTTTGATAAGTTTGATACATGACATCCTCATTAGTAAGCACTCTGTTGCCTCAACCATAATGTCTTTCTCATCCACATGCCTTTTTTTTGTTACCAATATCTTTATAGTTCAAAAAAAAATCAAAACATTAATTTGTTGCTCCCTAAATCCTAATTAAAATTATTATAGTTATAATTGTTATTGAATTACAATTATATATATCCTCATCAATTTCACATGTTCCTCCTTATGGTCAAAAACACCCTAACCATATATGATTAATTTATATGGTATAGTAGTAATATTGTTTGATATGTAATTTACATTTATAAAATTTTATATCTTAATATAAAACTATTTGATATCACTTTGATGTTGATTTCACTGACCTTAAAATTTTATAAGATATCCAAATTGGAAATGGGTGGTTTCTAAAAACACCATTATAGTACTAACACACATAACACCATGTTTAAAATTCTATAAGATATCCAAACTAGAAATGGGTGGTTCTAAAAACACTATTATAATACTAACACGTATATTCACCACTATTCACTATATCACCATTTCTTACATATCTAGTGACATCTTAAGCTTATATTTGTACAATATCAATTAGTTGACTACAAATAAAAACTTAATAGATTAGTTTACAAGTAGCATTTCAAAATTCCATAGAATAAATCATTCATCATACCAAAAAACAAAAATGAGATTCCTTATCCTTTAATATAATTCCAACATAATCCATATACTACTCCACAATAATAAATCTTATATATCAACTAGAAAACCACACAATAATCACATATAACTAGAAAATAACCTAATAACTACATATAACCTTTAATAAGTTAATAAAAAAACAAAAAAAAAAACATAACATTTACTCATTGAACAGAATCAAAAATAAAAATAAAATAAAACTAAAATGCATAATAACATGAAAGACTATTCTTCCAAAACTCTTCTTGTATTTGCATTAACCTAAAACCAATTTCAATTTAGTTTTGGAGAGGCATCTACTTCACATTTCTTCTTATTATTATTTCTCAAAATAAAAACAACTTTAATTAACCACATATATATTATATATAATATAAATAAATAATATTATTTAATATTAAAACTTTATACATTTAAAAATAGAAATAGCAAGTTATGTGATGGATGACTTAACATCTACTACGTTGATCTCCATGGGTCAGAGGCAGCTACGTCGATGTTTGGAATTTGAAAACTACCAACTATACCGTCTTGTGTAGCCAAATATTTCATTATTATTTCTCCTTTAATGACTATCCGTTGGATTTAAATTGTCTTTCAACAGTGTATAGAACAATTTTCCTTTCTCTCTTTGGTATTCATTCATTAACGGTGATGGCAAGAGGCACATTTTCATGTTATTTAGCAGAGATTTAAAAAAAAATCTTTATTTATATTTTATAATTCTTTATATTATGTAAAGACAAAATTGAAACGCAACCGAGTGAGCACTTTAATATTGAAAAAAAAAACCCGTGGAGTGAGCAGTCTAAAAAAATTTGTGATTATAAAAATAAAGATAAAATTATAAAAATTTGGTTATTTCATTTTTTTATACTTGGATATTATTTAAGAACTCTATATCTAATCTTCATAATTTTGAACTAATTCAATTCCATAAGCATGTTTTGTGAGATGTTTTATGAATTTTTATTTTTTTATTTTTATTCTGTGTGGATCAACTCCTAAAATTTCATAATGATAATAATATGTTAATATGATGTTGATGTTTTTTAATTAAAGCTCTTACATATCCACTCAGATCACCGCCATCATTAATGTGTATTCATATATATCCAAAGTGTTTGTTAATTAATACGTGTCTCATTCTTGGGTCGGCTAGGCATATTTGTGAAATATTCGTCTCACTCCTGGGTCCGCTAGGCATATTTGGCCTTATCAGAGGCTACCATCACCATTGTTCATTTGTTTTCCTGCCCTTACTCATAAGCAATCTGTGTATTTTAACTTTAATTGTTAGCAGACATACTTATATTCACAATCCCTCACAAGCAGTCATTATCAATGGAAATCTCATTGTAATCTGAGTAAGTTGGGGTGGTCAATGGTCATCGCCATGTTTACTCTAGATTGAATCTTGAGGAATAGAAATTGAAAGTGTCCTTTTTTTTTTTTTCTTTGCCAAGATATTATACCATTTTATAAACTATTTTAGAATTAACATCAACACAATTGTGTACAAAGATTATAGAGGATAAAATATCCTATATGCCAAGAAAGAATGGTAGAATGCACAGATCCCATGATCTGCCTTCCTACCTAAGATTTCAAAGAGTTCTCATACATCCAGTTGTATATGCTCATAACCCAAAGGTTTTTTTTTTTCATCATAAATTCTAGGTTTCACTAGTATTTAATTGCAAGGGAGATTTTCAATGACGTGCATTGCTTTCTTGTTAGTAATTCAAATTTATACGTTTTCTTTTCTTCCATCTGACAATAAATCTGACACCCATTAAACCAATCCTACCACGTGAATCCTTCATCCACTCTTTCTATCCACATAGTTCCTGGTACGACTTATCCATCCATTGTGGGTCAAAGTAAGGCGAGTATGATGTTTATGTGCAGAGAGAAGAGCTCCTGGTGGAGAATAACTAAATGTTTAAAAATGCATGCACACTCAAATGAATATCTCTATGGAGATTACTCAATTTTTTTCATTTTTTTTTTTTATCTCTACGGAGATTTCTCAAATTTTTTAATTTTTTTTTTCCTTTTTTTTTTTAAATCAATTAAAACAACTTTTTGAAAATATATCTTTGTACTCATGGATTGGTATGGGTATATTTCTTGTATAAATGGATCTATGCAAAGAATAGAGACTCCAATCCCAATGCGTTCTCCTCGCGAGCACCTCACGGTCTCCATTTCACTTCGCTACACAACTCCCACTTTCTATCGGATGGACTCCCGACGATCGAATCACGAGACCCTTTGATGATATTTGTCAAAGAAATTGAGGTTTTGTAGGCCGAGAGCTGGGGGTGTTGATCATCACTTGATCCGATCTCGGGGTTTTTGGAGAATTTAGGGTAAAGGGTTTTAAACCATTGTTATATATGTTTCATCATCAATCAAAGCCCGAGAAGAGTGAAGCCCAGTAGAGAAGACCTGGGAGATCAATCAGGGTTAGACATCAACAACATCCCAAAGGTTTTGGGGTTGGAGGGCCTAGCCCTCATTCCTCCTCCCCCTCTTCTATAATTAGAAGTAGTTAGCGATCAAATGGACTAGAAGAGCAGTCTAGAGGGAAAGCCTATGCATGGTTTTTCGAACCTAATTCAAACCACACTGTTCAAAATGGTGAACATGCACAAAGGCACAACAAGGGACAACATTATCTGGGACATATGTAAGTGTCACATCATCTGCAACAAAATAGTCTATTACGTTGGCTCCTAAGAGTCATGGGCTTCTTCCAATACCTTTTATTCCATAGGATCCGAACATTAGAACTCTAGATGAAGCATATCCATTGCCTAATGCAGGCTCCGAGCTCTAGAAATTTAGAAAAGGCATCTCCAGTGCCTGTACCAGTGGTTCCTAGGGAGGTTTCCACGGCTATGTTTCCACAACAACCACATCCATTTCAGTATGGAAGCTTGAGATCTGGAATAATGAATGGCTTACAGAGCTTGAGGAAGTCTGGTCACTAGAAATTACACCCTAGCTCAAAACAATACAGTCCTTGGGACTTATGAGGACTAAGCAGCCCAGAAAGAATCTATGGCCCACCCAACATGTAATACCCCATTGGAGGACCATGTAGGATAGAGGCTGCAACAGAGCAATATGAACATGTTGATATACCTTCAGGAGTTCATGTATATCAATCAAATTGAGGTTATAAAGACTTGGAGTGACATAGTATCATGTCCATTCTCATGACACAGACCAAAGAAAAGTCATTATACTTCAAAGAAAACTTATATAGAAACACGACAGGCTATAGATCATTTATATAATGCCTTACAAAAGGCATAGATATTGAGGCAAAAGTGTGGTTGTAGGATAGACTAGGGATCAGAATGCCATTGGAAGTTTATATCCTGACTCCTCAGAGCCCATTTACAGGTAATGCTAGGCTTTGTGGTAAGTAGCTCATTTTATTTTATTTTGAAAGTGTATCCAACCCCCATAGTTTACCCTCTACGTCAATAATTGTTTCGATGCTACCAGGTTATTCTACAAGCTTCTAATTCTTGCCTTGTTGTCTAATAGCCTATGTTCATACTTTTCTTGATGAATTCATCTCCAACCCTTATAGTTTCCTTCAGGCCTAAGCTACTGCTTCAATGCTGCCAGGTTATTTGGCAAGCTTTTAATATTTATTTCTTCACTAGCAGCCTTTGTTTTCCAATATTGCATTGTTTAGGGAGCAAATTTTGCTAGAAATTTCTTTTGGGAGTTTTTTGCTTGTAGTCCTGCCATTTGTACCCTTTAATACCCAGTTTCAATTTTTTTTTTTCTTCATTATATCATTAGAGAGGGACCGATTAAACATTTTTTTTTTAATCCTTGCTAATAGGTCAGTTTTTGAATGTAACCCAAATTGGATGCAGACCTTGCAGACCATGTTGGCACAAAGACAAAATCCCAGTGCTATGGGTGGTGAAGCCCAGGTTTAATTTTTGAAACCGGGCTCTGATACCATATGTAACACCCATACAGGATGTTAAACAATTTTTTTTTTTTCATTTTATGCATACACAATAACAACTTTGCTTTAACAAAATTTCATTTCATTTACATAATTCTTCTACATTTTCTCAACGATAAATCTAAATAGCATGATGAAATAAGTAATATATTAACTCTAAGATTTGCAACTTAAAACAAAAGTATATACAAAATATCAACAACAAATACCACTGAAGAATACCTTTTCCTTAGTTTTTCGAACCTCAGCAATTGCGATGTAGTCCTGGGAACTTCCAAGCATTCTTTTCCCTCTTTCCCAGAGTGAAAAAATGAAATCCTCCTGCCAACTAGGAGCCTAGCCGGCTTCCTAGCTCCAAGAAACCTTTTGTTTTCTTTGCCCTCTGTGCCTGTGACTCCAAGAACAGTAAAGCACAAATGCTCAAAACAAAACCATCACAAGAATTATATCTCCCAAGAATTTCACAACCTTTCATCATGCTCCAACATCTCCAACCTCCCCTCCACTCTACTTCTTCTCCCTATTTATCAAGTTTCCATACACACTTCCCCAAGTCTCCTCAACCACCCTCATTAGTATCCATCAACCTCACTTATCTAGATATTTTGGAAAAATATTAAAATAAAATTAAATATAAATGACTTGCATTAAACAATAATAAATAAAATAAAAAGTCTTTATTCTCATGCTAGCTAATAAATGTTATTTGATAATTTCCCCCAAAATGTACATAACACCCCACCATGCTCATTTAATTCATCACACCCGCCATCTATCAAAGTCAAGAAGGTATTTAATGCTTCTAGATATTTGTATGCAATATAATTTACATATTCAATAAACATTCAATTAAATAGTTAATAATTTATTTTAACAATTAATACATTAATTACTTATACTAGTGTACATGGGTAGGGTATATGTGCATAGCTAACATACACATATCTCATGCATGTACTAACGATAAACAATCATTTCCTCTAGTGCATAATTCATATATGATCACCAAGACATGTAGGGAAACAGATCAAGTAATGCATCATTTAATAATCTTAACGAACTAAATTACACCAATTCATCAATAACTCATTGTCACACTTAGAATTTCAATAGGAAATCAAAGAGGGTTTTAAACATGGTAGGAATCAAGTGAGTAAATAATAGTGGCATCTCTAATCCCCAATCAATATTCTCAACTAACAACGAAGCATCCTTCCTTCCTAACCTACTTCCATCTTCCATCCTATCCTTTCCTCTGTTGGACTAAGATGGAGCGTCAACTATATTAACCTAACTCCAGATAGAACCTGTAAGCGGAAGTGTCATATATCCCGACCAAGCTTCCCCAATAGGCAACTAGCAATCGTCATCACACGTCTAGGGGAGCGTGAATTCACACATCCCTCCCACGACTCTAGGTTTCGGAGGATAAACGGTGGGAAATACCTCCACCCCTCCTCATGGAACTAGGGTCAACACCCTACATCAAGCCATATTGTGCAACTACTGTTCTTAGAGTCACGTCATCAAACATCCACTCTGGGTAAGTTGTTCATCCTGTCAAAACCACACTTACCATAGATCATAGTAATATTTTGAATCATAAATTAAATAGTAAGTACAACTTATAGCATACAATATCTTCTTGATGTCTACGACATCCCAGTTACTTCAATACTATAGTCATTTGGCTATCACATAGCTCATCATCCTATACGTTAGTTCACCAATAACACATATTGATGCAGATACATCACAAATTTATATAAGAATCCATATTTTCATTGACGCTCAATTAAGAAATGTATTGCTATTTACATCATGCATTGCATCTATTATACATTCACAACATAACTTGAATTGGTATACATGTACCGAACTTACACATTTTAATTTTCATGTTTAAATAATCAAATGACTATCTTTTTCATGAGCATATATCATGTAACATACAAATAAGTATAGAGGTACACATCTCAATGTCTAACAAAGTCTAACTGACTCCAAACAAATGTTAAACTTTGAATTATTAAGATTAATAAACAACAATGTTCTAACTACCTAAGGTCAAAATATGGGGCGTTACAAGGGGCATTGTTTACCCAATGTTCCCTCTGTGAATAACACACCATACAACACCAGACCAAGCCTGATTCTTGCACCAAAATACCAAGAGAGTAACTAGTGACAGAAGCGTGGGCGGCCACAGTCAAGAAGAAAATAAAAATGAGCCGCTTGAGGGAAAATGTGGGATGGACTATTGAGATTTAGGGTTTAGGTACTGAGAGTCGAGGTTGGGTATGTGGGCCTCATGCGAGAAGCCTAACCTTCAAGGTTGCTAGCATGGTCTCGGGCGTTGTAGTTCTATCAGACAAATGCCTCGTTTCACATCAAGATATTAAGTGTATTAAACTCATCATCAAATTTGACATCACAAATATTTTTTTTACATATATTTTATTTTATTACTATTTTCAAATAATCATATTATTATTTTCAAGTAATGTTATTTCAAGTTTTATTAATTTATTTGAAAGTATTAATACTATTATGTAAATTTAAAATAAATTAAAGTAATATTGATTTGAAATTTGATTAAAAATGAACTTGTATATTCTTTTCTCATTGTAACTTTTAAATTTAAATTTCCAATTTATAAATAAAGAGCCATAATAACAGTTAGAGAAACCATTACTATATTATTATAAGAAGTGAAAATAAACTTTAATTATAAATACAAATACAATACCATGTTCTATAACTATCACATATTTAATTTTGGAAATAAATAAAACTAATCTTATATATATAAGATTAATGATAAATGAGTTTAAGATTAATGATATATGAGTTAAGATTAATGATATAGGAGTTTTAATTTAATGATATATGATAAGATTAATTTAATAATTAAATTAATTAACTTATTTACTGTAATGATTTATTGATAAACTTGGTAATTAAATTAACGGTATAAAGTTATAATGTTAATAATGAGTTTGTAACACTATTACATTCATTAATCATATGGGTATATGTATGATTAATAACATAGTGTTATATTATAATTTATATGGGTTAAAGATCCTTGTAGAGTAGCGGGAGTTTGACGCATGTTGTGGTGAATAGTTAGGGTATAATAGGTATAATAAAAAACACTACATAGGGGATTTGATGCACTTTGGCGAATATGGTACAGTGCTAGCATAGCTATCAAGTTAGAGAGTTAGTAGATTTTCTGGAAAAAGTTATCGATCTTAGAGGCTTTTGACCCAACCTTTAGCCACTTACCCTAAAGAAAGTAACGTCTGTTTATAGACAAGTAAAAAAAAAACTTACGCCTAACCCTATGTTTACAAGTATAAGTTGCACGAATATGAATTGCCTTAGACTCTTCCCTCACAAGCATTTGGTTGATGCAGATTCAATTGTTCCAGATGGTTAGGACTTGGGGAAATCGAGGCCAAGGGGCATCGTCACAAGGACCACCAATGCTGCCACCACCATCGCATGAATTAGATCTCATTTTGTGCTCTATGGAGGTTATAAATGAGACTTTAAAGGGACGTTAGCCAACAGGGGTCGAAGTGGAGCCCCCAGCATATGGATTGGGTAACCTTAAAGCGTCGATGGATTCAGGGGGAGGGCCTCCACCTGAGGACATCACTAGAGAATTGCAGAAGATCAAACTTCCAGAGTTTTCTGGCGGTCATGCCGGTGAACGTCCAGAGGCATGGTTGGAAGGAATGACACGATGCTTCACCTTAAGAGACTATGCTTCCACATCAAAGGAGAAAATATAAATCTTTTAGTTAAGGGACAGTGCCTTGAATTGGTGGGGTAACCTGGAGAGGCAGTTGCACCTTACCCCAGACACCATCTCCTGGAAAATTTTTGAGGAAAGGTTCCAAAGGAAATATCTACCAACTTACTATGAGGAACAACAGGTGGGAGCATTTCATGCTCTAGTACAGGGAAATAGTACCGTGGAAGAGTACAAGATCAGGTTCATGGAGTTGGTAAAATATATTTCGTACATGGATAATGATCAATGACAGGAAGAACGCTTTGTCTATGTGTTAAAACCTAAGATAACGGCCATGGTATTGATGTGAAAACTGTTTTCAGTAGTGGAATCAGTTGAAAATGCATATTATGATGAGGAACGCATCATCTTAAATGGATGTATGAGATTGACCTTTCCACATCATCCTGGATTCGTGGGGAAGGCCCCTATGACCTTCTCCAGGGGAAGGAGCTCTAGGCCACCCCCTTATAGTAATAGAGTCTCACCAAGGAAAGTTGCCACATGTATTTCAATGGAAGTGAGTGTAGCATCCCATTCATCACCAATGACACAAGAAGGTCCATGACCTTCTCAGGGAGAAACTAGTAGACGTAGGGGTTCTAGGGGAAGGAACTCATTTAAAATACCATCACAGAGCAGTGAATAGGTTCCATCTCATGTTACATGTTGGGTATGTGGAGGACCCCATTACCAGCGTGACTACCCAGAGTTGCAAGAAGGATTGGTGCATAGAGAAGGAAAGGCCCCAATGGGAAGAGAAAGTGGCAGCCACCAAATTTATGTAGCAGTTAATAATCACCAGGAAAAACATCAATCCACGGTGGTGGAGTAATCAAGTACGCTAAATCATATCAATGTTAAAATTTTATTTGATTCTAGTGCTATAGATAGTTTCATTTCACCATCTGCATTAGAAAAGAGTGGGTTGGAAACCTATGAGCACGATGACTTTAAACAAGTCGAGATGGCTTCAGGTGAAAAACAAGTGGTAGGGCCTAGCGTTGATAATTGTCTAGTAGACCTGGGAGTGTGTACTACCAAGTTGAAGGTATATGTCACTTCTCTGGGGACTTATGTCCTAATCATTGGAATGGATTGGTTAGAATCCCATCGAGCCATGGTAGATTGTTTCGTGAAAAGGGTGTTGTGTGTTGACGATGAAGGAAGGTTAGTAGAGATCCACGGTGTACGAACGAAGTTGTCTCTATGCTTTATCTTGACTATGAAGGTTAAGTGGTGCTTGAGGAAAGGGTGTCGAGTATATGTAGTGGAAGTAGTGAGTGAAAGGGAAGGACCCTCCTTGGATCAGTACCCACTATTGTCAGAGTTTAATGATGTTTTTCAGAACAAGTTGCCAGAGTTACCTCTTGAGAGGGAGATTGATTTTACTATTGAGATAAAACCTGGTGCAAAACCAATTTCCAAGACTCCGTATAGGATGACCATGCCAAAACTTTGTGAGTTTCACATACAGTTGAAAAAACTACTTGACTTAGGGCTAATAAGGCCTACTGTCTCACTTTGGGGTGCACCAGTAATTTTTGTGAAGAAGAAGGATGGTACCTTACGAATATGTATATATTACAGGGACTTGAATCGTGCTACCATTAAAAATAGGTAGCCAATGCCATGGATAGATGATGTCTTTGATCAAATGAAAGGAGTAGCAATATTGTCAAAATTTGATTTGCAATTAGGATATCACCAATTAAGGATTAAGGAAGGCAATATTCCTAAAAATTCCTTTCGAAATCGGTTTGGGCATTATGAGTTCATTGTAGTACCTTTCGGTTTGACTAGTGCGTCAATAGTATTCATGAGCCTCATGAATGGTGTATTCTGGAAGTACTTAGATCACTTTGTACAAGTCTTTCTAGATGATATCCTTATCTATTACAATAACGAAAGAGAACATGAGGAACATTTGCGAGTGGTGTTGTCCTGCCTTAGAGAGAACAAATTGTATGGGAAGTTGTCAAAGTATTCTTTCTTCCATAAATAAATTCACTATTTAGGTCATATTATTTCTGGTGAAGGAATATCTGTGGACCCAGAAAAGGTAAAGTCCATTATGGAATGGCCAGTGCCGAAAAATGCTCATGAGGTAAGAAGCTTCATGGGGCTAACAGGTTATTATAGGAGATTTGTGGAAGGATTCTCTAAAATAGCAAAACCCATCACCACTTTGCAGTGAAAGAGGGTCAGTTATGAATGGATAGAATAATGTGATAGTGCATTCATCAATATTAATAGGTCACTAACCAATGCACCAATTCTACAAGTGTCAGATATGGAAAAGGACTTCATAGCTTGCATGGATGCCTAGGAGAAAGGGTTGGGGACCGTGCTAATGCATGATGGAGGAGTGATAGTGTATGCATCGAGGAAGTTGAAGCAACATGAGTAGATTTACACTACTCATGATTTAGAGTTGGAAGTTGTAATGCTAGCTCTGAAACTTTGAAGGCACTATCTAGTGGGGAAAATATTTGAGCTCAAAACAAATCATGAAAGTTTAAAACATCTCTTCCCGTAAAGGGATCTTAATGCCAGGAAGAGGCGATGGAGTGAGTTTATGAGTGAGTACATTTTTTGAATTTCAATATACATCAAGGGAAAGGAGAATGTGGTTGCATATGCCTTGAGTAGGATACTATGTGTCTTCTCCTTGGTACCCTTAAAATTCAATTTGAGGGAGCGTTTGTTGACGCAACTCCTTGGAGATAATTGGTATTTAAAGGTTACTTCAACTCTCCAAAGTGGGAGGCAATTAGATCCAAAGTATGATGGATATAGCCTGGAAGAAGATGGACTATTAAGATATTGAGGAACGATGTACATCCCTGAAGGTGGGGATATTCGAAGAATCATACTGAAGGAATCCCATAGAGCACTTTATTGTGTGCATCCGGATGTGAAGAAAATGTACGCAGACATGAAAAATATTTTCTTCTGGGTAGGCATGAAGCACGATGTAGTCTATTTCATCGCCATGTTCCTAGAGTTTCAATAAGTGAAAGCCAACCACCACTACCCGACCGGTCTCCTACAACCACATGATGTCCCTATGTCCAAGTGGGAAGTCATTTCTATGGATTTTGTTGTGGGGTTTTCACTCACATCTCATAGACACAATGCCATTCTTGTGATAGTTGATAAGTTGACCAAGAGTGCTCATTTTCTTCTGGTTAGAGACACTTATGATGTCATTGATGTGGCATGCATGTTTGTAAGTGAGGTCATCCATTTGCATGGGATACCCAAAAAGATCATTTCAGATAGGGACTCCAGATTCACTTCTAGGTTTTTGACAAGTTTGCAGTCAACATTGGGGATGCAGTTGAACTTAAGCACAACTTATCATCCCGAAACAGATGGGAAAACTGAGAGAGTAAATCAGGTTATGGAAGACATGCTTAGGATGTATGTTATAGATAATCAAATCCATTGAGAGAAGTACCTACCTTTGATAGAGTTCGCCTACAACAACAATTTTCATATCTCCATCGGAATGCCACCCTATGAAGCTCTATACGAAAGGCCATGTAGAACACTGTTGAGTTGGGAAAGGTTAGAAGAACGCGTGACAGTTGGGCCAAAATTGATTCAAGAGATGGAGGAACAGGTGATACAGATTAGGCAGAGACTAAAGGAAGCACAAGATAGAGAGAAAATTTATGTTGATGCACATAGGACTGACCGAAGTTATAAAGTAGGAGATCATGTTTTCATTCGTATCAGGCCTAATAAGAGTACCATTCAGTTTGGAAAGGGGACGAAGTTGTCACCTCGATTTATATGACCGTTAAAAATCCAAGAGAAAATTGGACCCGTTGCCTATCGTCCCATACTGCCACCCCACTTGCATAAAACTCATAATGTTTTTCATGTATCTGTTCTACGTCATTATGTTGTTGATGAATTACATATACTAAATTGGAAGAAATTGCAGGTATTGGATGTGGAAACCCTCACGGTAGAACCGTTACACATATTGGACCATAGAGTTCGACAACTCTCAAACCGTCTGGTAGACCATGTTAAGGTCCAGTGGGACAAGTATAGTCCAGGATCTGCTACTTAGGAGGATGTCGAGACATTATGACGATATTATCCCTCACTTTTTTTGACCACCCCGAGAATATGTTTCTCAAAGGTTGGGTGTATGTAACACCACCTTTTGACTTAGACAGCTAGGATTACCTGAGGCCTAATCACCTTTATTTTCTATTCATTGTGAAACTATTAATGATACACTTGAAATTTTAAGACATATGAACCTATATGAATGTTTAAACATTATTTGAATGATCATGGATATGATGTGATCTATTATGTGAATGTAAATTCTATAAATGTTTAAATGTTATATGAATGATCATGGATATGATGCGATCTATTATGCGAATATAAATTCTATGAATGTTTAAATGTTATTTGAAGGATGATGGATATGATGTGATCTATTATGTGAATGTAAATTCTATAAATGTTTAACATTATGTGAATGATGATGGATATGATGCAATCTATTATGCAAATGAAAATTCCATGAACGGGTAGCATCGACTGAATTATGGGGATATTATGGGATCTATTTCTAACTTGAAAATTTTGACATTTAAAGTTGTTGGTACATGGATACCGAATTGAGATTATGGTCGAATGCATTTACATGATGATAATGCATAGATATATATGAGTTTGTGTTATTGACTAATCTGCAGGTCAATGGGCTATGAAATAGCCTAGGGATAATGGTAATAAAAATGGATGTCATGACCACCGACCGAGAAACAATATGGTATGAATCTTTTTATGTGAAATTATATGGTTTGAATGCATTTCTATGATATGTGGACCAGTGCAGGATTTCAGGTGGTGAGACTGCCTAAAACTGAATAAATGATGATAAAATTCCTAGCAACATAGTGCCTCTGTATATTCCATGGTAGGGTGTGGACCCTAGTCCTATTAAGAGGGGTGGAGGCATTTCTCACCGTGTATTCTCTGAAACCTGGAGTCATGGAAGGACTGAGTTAGCTCACTCTCCTCTAGACATGTGATGATGACTATCAGTTGCCTGCTGGGTAATCTTGGTCAAGATAGTGACACTTCCACTTATGGGTTTTATTTGAAGCTAGGTCAATATAGTTGACGCTCCAAGATAGTCCAGCAGAGGAAGGATAGAAATGGAAAATGGAAGTAAGTTACGGAGGAAGGATGAATAGAAATAGTTGAGAGTGTATGGAGATTTGCCTTATGATGGAATTTATTGTTTTCCCTTCTGAAAAGAAAATATGTATATATGTATATTCATAATTACTTAACTGAACTACAATTGTCTAAATAAATGTTTTTGAGCTAGATTATTGTAATTAAGGGATTTCACAAACATTTAATTGATTTATTATCTTTTATAAAATGAATATTCTTGTTGATTGGATTGGATGCATACAAGAATTATTGTAGAGGTGATAATTATTTTCATTAGTACATGCACGAGACTTATATGTGCTAGTTACACATGCATTTCTCACATGTACACTAGTATGTATGAGTTTTCTTCAGCTTACTTACTGATAATGTTGTTTATTGGATATGAATGTATGAACCATGTGTCATTTCCCTTGTATTATAAATTACTCTAACTTCGGGATGAATTTTCTTGAAGGGTGTGTGTATGTAACAACCCTAATTAATTATTAATTATCATGATTAAATATTTTTTTAATAAATTATTAATTTAGATTTTTTTTAAGACTTATTTTATAATATAATTGTATTGGTAGATGGACCAATTTAGGGG
>JZKD02S1706352.1:68775-86478 GCA_000966675.3 Picea glauca
TAGATAAGGTGGTTGAGTGTTTAATGTAAGGATAAGGCGATTGGATAAGGGAGGATAAGGAAGGTAAGACAAGGGAGAGGATTCAGGAAGGGGGGTATTTTTGGGCTGAGTAATATTTTGATATTAGGAGAAGGTGAGAAAAAATAGAGAAGGGAAGGAGAAGGGAGGAAGTAGTTTAGGGACTGTGTATTTATTCTGCATATGTTTTTTGCTTACAGATGACTTGAGGACTCTCATAGGGGGCACGTGTTGCTAGGAATTTTGGGCTTGGGGGACATGATACCGTAAGGAATCCTGAGGCTAGAGAGTCGGATATGTTGTTCCTAGTTGGCTGGGAGGTTAATCAGTTTGGGCAGAGCTTCATAACAACATCAGTTTGAGGTAGATACATTTCATTATCATTATTATTATGTTGCTATTCATTATTGTTATATTGTTGATTATTATTATGCTGAACATGTTGTTCAATATTATGTTGTTCATTTTTTTTTATTCTGTTGAACATTGTTATTATGTTGAATAGTGAATAAAGAAGAAATTATGATAGAATTTCTATATTTAGATTTATGTTTTATAAGGCTCTGTATGGACAGCCCTTACATTGAAAATATTGTGACCTAAAAAATGGCATATTACAATAATTTATTATATAAATAAATTCTATTATTTATCTTCTACATAATTCTAAATCACTTAACAATTTCAATTCAGTGTTATTTTATAGGGAAGACACATTATTTCCCTCTTTCTATGCATGACATATGTTCGACAACATAGGCGTTCCAATAGAGGATGAACACCTTCAGTAACCACTCACAAAACCATATCAAATATCAACACATCGATGTTTGACATGGTCAAACCCCTACGAGGAAACATCCATAGCCCCAGCCAATGCGACCACTTGGAGTAGTTTGTTAATGCAAAAGAAACGATTATCGAGAGATTTTACAAGAGATTTTCTCACAATCAAACATTAGTAAATGACCCTCCATGCTCTTTAAATAGATATGATGGACCAATTGGGTGTTAATCTATGGATCAATGGTCATTAAGGTCGAGGAGAATATGAATCATCTCATCACTCTATGTCGGGAACATATCCCGACCATCGTATTTATTAACTACAAATGCGTACTAAAGAAACATACTAATAAATACACTTTACCTAATAACACAGTAGACCAAATAGGTCTAAAATAACTCCTAAGTTTCTAAATATCCTAACATCCCCCCTTAAGAACAACTTGTGATAGGATTGAAGGATTTACAATAGTGTCACAATAGGATAAGGAAGGAGGCATTAGAGCCTATCCCCCTTGATGACAAATTCTTCAAATCCTAACATAGATTGAAGTTTGGAAAACTTTGCTTCTATAAGAGACTTTGTGAAAATGTATGCAACTTGATATTTTGTAGGGAAAAGAGCCCTTCAATAACTTGATGATGAATGAGCTTTCTGATAAAGTGCATGTGTATCTCGATGTGTTTTTTGTGTTGATGTTGAATTGGGTATTTGGCGAGCTTGATGAAACTCTGATTTTCACACCAAAGTTTGGCTGTATGCTACTGCTGGAATCCAAACTCTCAAAGGATCTGTGGAATCCACAAGGCTTCCTGGCTTTCATTTACCGCTGCTCGGTACTATATTTCTACTGAAGAAAGTGAAATAGCTTATTGTTTCTTAGAGGGCCAAGTGACAAGTCATAAACCAAGGATGAAAACATAACCTACATTAGACTTCTGATCATGAGGTTCGTCGACCTAATCTAAATTAGTGAAACCAACTAATAAAGGAGTCCCCCCTAAAGTGTAATGTATCCTGAACTGAACTCTACCACAAACATAGAGAATTATCCTTTTAGTTTCTTTCCAGTGGCTTTCATGGGGTTTTTTCATATGCCGGGAAATAATACCAACAACAAGGGAAAGATCAGGATGGATATTATTCAAGTATAAGAGGCTACCAACTAACTGACAGTATAAGGTGGCATAAAATTTGGGAGAAGTACAAGTGGCAACAAGATTGAATCCAAAATAGAAGGGAGAAGGGGTTGTTTTACAATATTCCATGTGAAAGCGACGAAGAAGATCACAAGCATACTTAGACTAGGAAAGAAAAATTCCTTCATTGGTTTGGAAAACTTGGAGGCCAAGGAAATAGTGCAAAAAGCCTAAGTCTTCCATTTCAAATTTCATATTAAGGTTGGTTTTCACATGGTTTAAAATTTTTGAGTCACTAATAGCAAGGATAAGGTCATCAACATAAAGGACAAGGATTATGAGATGCCTTCCTACTTTCTTGGTATAGAAATTAGGATCATAATGGCATCTAGAGACTCTAGTGTCAATAAGAAAAATGTCCATTTTGGCATACCAAGCTCGGGATCCTGCTTAATACCATAAAAAGATTTCTTAAGGAGATAAACAAGGATAGAGTCATTCTGAACATATCTAGGATGTTATTCCAGTTATATTTCTTCTTGCAAATATTGATGCAAGAAGACAGATTTAACATCCATCTAATGGACATCCCATTTATGTGAGGAAGCAAGGGAAAGAAAAGGTGGATGGAATTCATTTTGGCTACAGGGGAAAAGGTTTCATTATAGTCAATTCCTTCAACATGGGAAAATCCTTTGGAAACTAATCAAGCCTTGTATATTTCAACACTTCCACCTGATGCACACTTAGTTATATAAACCCATTTATATCTGACATTTTTTCTTCCTTTTGGAAGAGGTAAAAGATCCCAAGTATCGGTTTCCATTAAAGAATGATACTCTTCATTCATTGTTGTATCCCAATCTAGATGAATTGAAGCTTCTGCAAATGTCTCTAGATCATGAGTCTCTAAAACGTGAGCCAAAAGAGAAGAGTCTCATTGGAACTATGAATGTGTTCGATGTTGATCTGAAGGATCACTGACAAGATCACCAACTGCTTTTCATGTTCAACAGACCCATCTAGGAAGCAATGGATTTGGTGCTAGTTCAGGTTCAAAGGACTCGGTTGGAGGAAGGTGAGCAGGTGGAGGTAGATTTTCATCCTCACTATCATCATTTGAAGAAGAAACCAAAATAGGAATAGAATAAGGCACAAACACTGAAGATGGCTCATAGGCCGAAGAAGGCACAAACACTAAAGATGGCTCGCAGGCCGAGGAAGGAACAATCGTCGAATTAGGCTCGCTGGACAATATATTTCCATCAAATTTAACATCACTTTTAATAATAATTTCATTACAATGTGGGTGAAGAAGTCTATAACCTTTTACATCTTTAGAATAACCAAAAATTATACACTTCTCACTTTTACACCACAATGCTTTCCTTTTCTCATCAGGAATGTGAGCCCATGCTATACTACCAAATACACGGAAGTGACTTAAATCTGGTTTAATTTTAGTCCAATATTATTCTAGTGTTATATTTTTAAGAGCCTTTGTGGGAGTGCCATTTACTATGTTATTTTAAATGTTTATGGATTCCACCCAATACTTTAGACTTAATCCCTTAGATTGGATCATACAATTAGACATTTATTTTAATGTGTGGTTCTTTCTCTCAACAACACCATTTTGTCGTGGTGTGTATGGATCAATGTTTTTCATTTGGATTCCCTGTGTGGTGCAGTAACTTGTAAAATTAATGTTCACATAGTCACCTCCACTATTTTTTCTTAACCTTTGAATTTGAGTTCCATATTTCTTTTCTACAAGAGCCTTGTAGGCCAAAAACTTGTCAAAAAATTTTCTCTTAAGTTTTAAGAAGTAAACCCAAGTACATATAGAAAAGTCATCAATGAAATTTAAGAAACACTTGCACCTAGAAAAAGAAGGAGAAGAAAGTGGATCACACTAATCACTGTAAACAAGATGCAAAGGGCCCGAGGCGTGCAAAGAGGCATGTTTGCCAAAAATGTACTGATGATGTTTGTTGAGAACACAACCAACACAAACACCATCTCTGCATGAAACAAGAGGAAAATCAGTCACCATTTGTTGATTACATAGTTTCTACAATGAGTGATAGTTTAGATGACCAAACCGATCATGCCAAAATTTTCTCAAGTCATTGCTATGAGCAACAAAAATTGATAGAAAATATGGTGACCCAAAGTTGTCAAACTTGTACAACTTGGTAATATCATCAACAATTCCAGTTGCAAGAACATGCTTAGGATATTTTAGATCACTAATTACAACTTGGTGAGGTGAATACTCAATGGTTTTACCTTCACCAGAATGAGTGATTTTATATACTAATAGAAGGTTACAATAAATATTTGGAACACATAATACATTATTGAAATGACCATTATCTACTTGAACTATTCCATATCTTACAACACTAAGATATCTATAATCACCAACAAATATTTTCTTGGTGTTACATTCATTTAGAGAAGAAAATATGTCTTTATCATAGCCATGTGATAAGATGCTCTAGAATCAAGAAGCCACTCATCAAAAGAAGAAGTAGAAGTTGTATTGAAAGAGAAACCAAAAGTAGAAAGTGCATGTCCATGAGAAGAAGAAGAAGAAGAATCAATATTGATGTTGTGCTTCTTCATCGTTGCTTCTAAAGTTGTTATCTTCTTGAAACATTTGGACTCATCATGATCATATTTATCACAAAAGTTGAAATGTGTGTTAGTATTATTAGATTTTTCTTCTTTGTCACCATTAGGAGTTGAATTTTTCTGAGTGGGTTTGGTACCCTTATGTTTCTTGTTGTTGTGGCAAGGATGTTGCTTCTTGGGATTCTTGGGTTTATCTTTATGTTGGGCGACTAAGGATTTGTTGGAGGTACTTGTAAAGTTGATCACTCCAAGTTGTACAATATTATGTTTCTCTCTAATAAAATCATTACAAAAGGATTCAAGAGTGGGTTTTTGATAAGCTTTACCTAGAGCCTCTCCCATGGAATAAAATTTAGATACAAATAGAGAATATGCACTATGTAGCTTAGAAATAATAATATAGATGCAACGCTCTTCCTCCATCTTTATATCACATTCTTCACATAAAATTATGAGTGTTTTAAACTTAGATAGATAGTATTTAATGCAAGAAAAATCATTTGGACTTAAAGTTAGCATTTGATTTTCTAACTATTATGCTTGAATAATATTGTGTTCACCAAACACAGATTCAAGTTTTTCCCAAGCTTCATCGGGGTCATTAATTTCTTTAAGTAAAAAACTTAAATCATGAGAGATGGAAATTTCGATCAGTCCACATGCTTCGTCACTCCTATTATCCCATTTGACTTTTTTATCAACATCAGTTGGTTTTTTTTCTTTTCCCAAAGAAATATGGTATAAGCCTTTACTTCTTAATAAATCCTCCGTATGGGATTTCCATTGGAAGTAGTTGGTGTTGGTAAGCAAAAGATTGTTGGAAGAATCCATATTAAATGTGTAGATAATATGGATTTAAAAATTGAGACTCATGATTTTTATGTAAAGATCTCAAAAAATTAGGCGGTTTTAAAAAAAATGGCACTGAAAATGGACTTTGCATGTGAACATTATTCCCTTTTTAAAAAAGGCATAAACGGTAACTAAAGGACAACGTGGTGGTGTAAGTTGTTTTATGAAGTGACACACTTTTAACCAAGTGGACTAGAAAAACATATTGTATTTTTTATAAAGAGGATTGTTTTTTTTTAAGATGTCCTTGGAGAGCGTGCTCATAAGTAATTCTTTTCACACAAGAAAACAAATTTTCTTCTTGATGACAACAAGGGTTAGATCTTGGTTAGCTTACCCAGAAATTGCACCTTTTCCTATCTATTACTGATTTTCTGAGATCGCACAGGGCATGGGGAAAATAAAATACACAGATCTAAAAGAGTATAAACCTCACAACAAACACTATAAAATCGAAATAAAGCCAAAATAATACTTTGAAAAAATTAAAAAGGCGTATTCAAGATTTATACCTCTGAATTTAGCTAAAATGGTCATATCTTGGGAAAACATAAACCTTTTTGAATGAAACTAAAAGTGTTCCTAACTAAAATGAGTTCTCTGGATGTAATGGAATAGTCCTCTCAACCTAGAAATGTACATAAATGGAAGAAAATGGAGATGAGGAAACTCAACTTCACGATCTCTATCTACAACAAGAGTGGGTCTTCAAAGAGGCTCTGATACCATGATTGACAACAAAGGTATTCCAATAGAGGATGAACACCTTTAGTAACTAATCATAAAACCATATCAAATATCAACACATCGATTTTTGAAGTGGTAAAACCCCTATGGAGAAACATCCATAGCCCCAACCAACGCGACCACTTGGAGAAGTTTATTAATGCAAAAGAAAAAGATTACAGAGAAAATTTACAAGAGAGTTCCTCACAATCAATCATCGAAAAATAACCCTCGATTCTCTCTAAATAGATATCATGGACCAATCAAGTGTTAATCCACAGATCAATGGTCGATAAAGGAGAATATGAACCGGCGGATCACTCTATGCCAGGAACATATCACAACAATTGTATTTCTGAACTGCAAATGCATACTAATTCACACTAAAGAAACACACTAAAAAACACACTTTTACCTAACAACACATTAGACCAATTAGATCGTAACTAACTTCTAAGTGTCTAAATATCCTAAAAACATATATAAAATCATTTGATTTATGTGTAACCCTTCATAAATGCCAAATTTACTAGTCAACGACTCATTAATGCACATGTTTTTTTATATTGTGTAGTGGGTATATGTCAATTTTGTTAAACCCATCAACTATTAATAACATTTATTCAGTCTTCCATGATTTCCACTAAACTTATTGATTTTAACCAATAGAATGAGAGAGTTCACATGGAAACTAGATCCTAGAATGGGGATCATTTTCCACCCAAAAATAGAGTTTTTGAGGCTAAATTTCATGACACACCATAGAAAGTAATGTTATTGTACCAAAATTTCTCTAGGGAGATATGAAACCATTATTCTTTTCCCTTCACCATCTATGAAATTTTATTGCACATTCCTACCCAATTTTTGGGTTAGATCACACAAGGAGACAAATGACCCTCCCAAACCCGATTCCAAAAACTTTTTGATGACATGCCATTTCCATGCCATTGTCATGCCATTGTCATTTCTTTCCAAGTCATTCCATGGCATGCCATTTCCATTTCCATGACATTGTCAAACCATGTCATTTTCATGCCTTGCCAAGCCATGTCATGCCATTTCCATGAATTTACATATCATGCCAATGCTATTCCTTTACAAGACATGTCATGACATGCCATTGACATGACATTTCCATTCCATTCCATTTTCATGCCATGACATTGCCATGCATTGCCAAGCCATACCATGCCATGCCATTTCCATGTAGCTTATGATGCCTTGTCATGTTGTTTCCCATTTTAACCTATACAACAATAAATATAACATTCCACTTTCATGCCATAACATTTCCATGTAGCTTATGATGCCTTGTCATGCAGTTTCCCATTTTAACCTATACAACAATAAATATAACATTCCACTTTCATGCCATAACATTTCCATGTAGCTTATGATGCCTTGTCATGCAGTTTCCCATTTTAACCTATACAAAAATAAATATAACATTCCACTTTCATGCCATAACATTTCCATGCCTCGCCAATCCAATAAATGATATTATCTAAGTTACAACAGGATAAATATAACAACCCTTAACACAAGTAATCATTAAATGAAAGGGGGCTGAAAATGCAAGCATAAACTAGGGTTTAGATAACCAATGCTTGTTGAAATGCAAGATGACACATAACAACCCTAGAATATTCAAGACATCAAGCCTTAGAATATTCAAGACATAATTTATGTGCCTTCCAAGACATGTCATTCCATGACATTGTTAGTCCATTGTCATGTAGCTTCTCAATATGGAACATAAAATCCCTAGAATATTCAATACACCAAGCCCTAGAATACTTAATACATCATTTCCATGTCACATAACAGCCCTAGAATATTGAAGAGATCATTTCCATGTCAGTTCCATGCCTTTCCATTTCCATGCCATGGCCAAGCCATGACATTCCATGCCATGTCATGCCTACAATATTAAACACTTCAATCCCTTGCATTTCCTTTCCATGCCATGACTTTCCTTGCCATGCCATGCATTTCCTTGCCTTTGCATGCATTTCCTTACCATGCCATGGATTGTCTTACCTTACCATGCCATGCCATGCAGGACTTGTCATACCTTGTCTTGCCATGCCATGCCTTGTATTTTCTTGGCATGGTATGATATGGTATGCCTTTACTTGGCATGGTATGGTATGGTATGCTATGCCTTGACTTCCATTGCCTTACCTTGCCATGGTATGGTATGGTTATGTCTTGCCTTTCCTTGCATGGTATGGTATGGTATTGTATGGTATTCCTTGTGTTGCATGGTATGGTATGGTATGGCATGGTATGGTATTGTATGGTATGCCTTGCATTTCCATGGCATGGTATGGTATGGTATGGTATGCATTTCCTTGGCATTTCCTTGTATGGTTTGGTATGCCTTGCCTTTCCATTGCCTTGTATGGTATGATATGGTATGGTATGCCTTGCCTTGCCTTTCCATTGCCTTTCATGGTATGGTATTGTATGGTATTCCTTTTCTTTCCATTGCCTTGTATGGTATGGTATGGTATGGTATGACTTTCCTTTCCATTTCCTTCCATGGTATGGTATGGTATGGTATGCCTTGTCTTGTCATGCCTTACCATTCCTTTCATTTCCTTGTCTTTCCTTGCATGGCCTTGTCTTGCATTGCATGGTATGATATGATATTGTATGGTATGATATCATATGGTATGATATCATATGCCTTCCCATGCCTTGCATGGTATGGTATGGTACTGTATGGTATGTTATACATTTCCTTGCCATTTCCTTGCATGGTATGGTATGGTATGGTATGCATTTTCTGTTATAGAAATATTTGCCTCACCCCATGCAACTTGCTCAGAAGGTCTTTTCCATTTCACTATGAAGACTTGAAGTTCCTTTTTATGATTCCTAGAGATAAAAATTGTATTTTCCCACATATACGTGACCTAACAGCGATATATCATACATATACGTAGGTTTCACCATTACAGCCTGTGTACATTGGGTTTTGTTCCCAAAATTAAAAAATGGTACCAGGTTTCCATGTCACGTCATGAGATCCATGGTACTTGACCTTCCATATACTGAAAACGTTCCTTCTCGTCCCTTCAGTTACATTTGAAGGCTATGAATGAGCCATATCCAAACTGTGGAAGAGGGGAGAAGAATTCAACTTTGAGATAAAAGTTACTCTGGAGAAATTATTCACTTCATATTGAATCTTCATCCCTTTGTCCTTTTAAGTCTGAACACATTGTTCAACCCCCAATATCTTCCCTATTTGATGGATAATCTCATTGTCTCTCTCATATGAGCTTGCCTTTGGTGGAGGATTGAAGTGTTGGAGGCCTAGTTGGGTATCCATTACTCCACTTCTGGGAATTATAATGTATTTCGTCCATCAAAGATACTCCTCTAACCTCACACATTAGGGGTCATCTGTTATAGAAATATTTTCCTCACCCCATGCAACTTGCTCAAAAGGCCTTTTCCATTTTCCGATGCAGACTTGAAGTCCCTTTTTGAAATTCCCAAAGATAAAAATTGTATTTTTCCACATATATGCACCCTAACAACTATACAACATGCATATATGTAGTTTGCACCATTACAACCCACGTACATCAGGTTTTGTGTCCAAAATTAAAAAAAGGTGTTGGGTTTCCATGTCACGTCATGAGCTCCATGATCCTTGACCTTCCATATACTGGAAACATTATGAATCGACCCTTAAATTCCATTTGAATGCTATAAATGGTCCATATCCAAGTTATGGAAGAGGGGAGAAGAATTCAACTTTGAGAGAAAAGTTACTCTCAAGAAATTATTCACTTCATATTGAGTCTGCATCCCTTTGTCATTTTAAGTCTGAAAACATTGTTCAACCCCCAAGCTCTTCCCTATTTGATGGAGAATCTCATTGTCTCTCTTATATGAGCTTGCCTTTGGTGAAGGATTGAAGTGGTGGAGGCCCATCTGGAAGGGACTTAGTTTCTTGGTTCCAAAACATGTTGACATGAAAGTTTGTCATTCATACACTTCTATTGATTATAGCTTAATAGAAATACTCTTTTCTCGTCCAATTAATGTCTTGCAAATATTTTAATTGTTATTCCATGGGAGTATTTTCTATTAATATTGATGGAATATGCTATTATATGTTCTAACTTTATATATTATCACCATATGCTTCCATATCTTGGTTGTTGAGGACAAGTTCCAGGTGTATAAATTTGAGTCAAGTGCTCAACGGTGGACTTCATCGAATGTCCCAACGAGGTATGATCTTTATCTTGTCTTGTTAGCATGTTTGTTTATATATCATACTTGAGATTAGAGTTGATTTCTGTAGTCATTTTTGTCTATTGTGGTTTACCTGATTCCATAGAGTGATTTTCCTCGTAACATTGCCTTGCATGGTATGGTATGGTATGGTATGGTATGCATTTCCTTTCCTTGACATACCTTGCCATGCCTTGCATTTCCTTGCCTTACCTTGCATGACTTTCCTTTCTTTGCATGGTATGGTATGGTATGGTATGGTATGGTATGCATTGTATGGTATGGTATGGTATGCATTTCCTTTCCATTGCCTTGCATGGTATGGTATGAATTGCCTTGCCATTGCGTTGTATGGTATGCATTGGCATTGGTATGGTATCATATGGTATGGTATGCGTTTCCTTGCCATTGCATGGTATGGTATAGTATGGTATGTCATTTCCTTTCCTTACCTTGCATGTTATGGTATGGTATGGTATGGTATGTTATGCATTTCCCTTCCACTTCCTTGCATGATATGGTATGGTATGGTATGCATTCCCTTGCCTTTCCATGGCTTTCCATGCCTTCCATAGCATTTACTTGCCTTACATTCTATGGTATGGTATGGTATGCCTTGCCTTTCCTTTCATGGTATGGTATAGTATGGTATGCATTTCCTTTCCATTGCCTTGTATGGTATAGTATGGTATGCATTTACTTTCCATTGCCTTGTATGGTATGCATTAGCAATGGTATGGTATGGTATGGTATGGTATGCATGAAAATGGTATGCATTGGAAATGGAAATGGTATGATATTGTATGTTATGGTATGCCTTGTCTTGGTATGTTATGGTAAGGCAAGACATGAATGGAAAGGAAAGACATGAATGGAAATGAAAGGAAAGGAAACTGAAGGCATGGAAAGGCATGGAATGGAAAGGAATGGCATGAAAAAGTAAGTAAATGCATGGAAAGGCATAGAAAGGCAAGGAGAGGCATGGAAAGGCATAGAAAGGCAAGGAGAGGCATGGAAAGGAATGGCAAGGAAATGCAAGGCATGGCATGGAAAGGAAATGCATGGGAGGGCATGGCATGGAAAGTGAAGGCATGGAAAGGAATGAATGGAAACGAAAGGAAAGGAAAGGAATGAATGGAAAGGCAATGCATGAATGGAAAGGAAATGCATGAATGGAAAGGAAAGGCAAGGCAAGGAAAGGCAAGGCATGGAAAAGCAAGGCATGGCATGGGTATATTTTAAGGCAAGGTGTATTTTAACAACATTACAAATATTTTAACAATAGTCAAAATGAAGCCAAAATTATTCATTTTACATACCTAGATGGTCATTGAATTAGACCATCAGGATCACTTCTAATACTGACTTTTTCCATTAACGTCTTGTGCTTAGAGTAAGGCAAGAAGTATTGTACCTTTGATGAGTTCTTTCTTGAAATTGTTTGTAGTTGGAAGTTTGTACCAATAACAAAGTTTGTAATGTGGTATATGAGTTGACCTGGTTTATAATCTTGAAATACATAACCACCTTTATTTTGTGTTCTTTCATCCTGTGTCATATATTCTTTGATAATAACCATCAATGCAATTGGAAATTCAATGCCTTCGGAGTTTGTTATTGATTGCATGAGGGTATGATTTCCTTCTAAGCATCATGCCAGCTCATAATCAATGCCCCATTCATTATCTCTTGGGGAAACCATTGCATATATGTGCCCTGTATAAAACATTAATTCTAGTTATTGAAAATTTAACCATTGCATTCAATGAGCCTGACAGTACAAGATCTAAGACATAATCATAATCTATTGAAATACTTGATTGGTACTCCTCCAATTGGGATAATCCCATAGTTATGTGTTGACCAATGGGGAGTGATACATGATCCCATATATCAACCCAACATGTCGATTCACAATCATCCCATTCATTACTACTACTTGGACCACAGAAGCAAGAGAGTTTTCTAGTCCATATTTCAGCTATCGCATTGTCTGATGTTCTAACTACATCAAATCCATGAGTGCCCTTTATTTTTTTGAATTCATACAACTGTGTTTGATCTACATTGAACACCTCCAAAAAATATCTATGTGCATGTCCTTTATTGTGTAATTGGTCTTCACAGGTTCCTTTTCCCTCTCCCATTACCAAAGAATAATGTTCAACAATGGGTTTTGAATCTCGAATGAGGGAAGTAGTAGTGAAATTCATTTGTTTCCTTTGTAATGATATTTTTATGCATACACCTACTCCATCATGCTCCCCTTTCCCATTCTTGGACTCAAAATAGTTACAAATGTGTGGTACCTTTATTTTTTTGTGCAACATACACAACCATTGAAATACACGAACATTTTTTAATTGGCATGCACAACCATTTGACCAAATCCAATGTGGATCCATCTGTATGTTCTTCTCCGTAAGGTGATTGTAGACCAACTAGAAATAATGGTGTATGTAGGCTAAGTTATGGCACCAATCATTTCTTATGTAGAAGTGATACTCTTGCAATATAACAATGTTTTGTTCATTACTATTTGGTCCATGCATGTATGTGATATGTACCATTATGCTAACCTACTTTGAGGGATAATATTGGATTTGAATCTGATTTTGTGGTTGAAGAGTGTCGTTCTCATCAAAATAAACCATTGATAACACAATACCAACAAGAAATGTATATTTTCATATTCTAAAATGCTCGTCCTTCCATCGAGTGACATGGATGTTGAACATAATGTCATGTATTTTCGACAAAGTCCTTCATGGAATCACAAACTCATACTTTAGAAGTAACAAATTGTATGTTTTTTCTTTCATGTCCTCCATCAATATGATATGTCATATATTTAAATATTTTCAAGGAAACCTCTTTCCTCCCCAATTCATACGCATCGCTTACATGGATGCACTTGCTCAGTAATTTCATTCCACCGCACCTGGGGCATGTCCCATCTAAGCATGGTTTTTGATAAAACGTAAAACCCTCTAGATATGTACACAAGATGTTGTGAAAAAATTCTCTAGATGACGATACGACAATATAACTGGGAATTCCCGCAAAAGGATGTTATGCAAAAAACAAAATATATATGTGTTTGTCTGTGTGTATGTTTCCTAATAATAACTATATTCAATGTGATATCTACAACAACACATGTTACGAATTGTGTTTATTCGAACATACCAAGGATTGCATTTATGGAAATATCTTTAGCCTAAGTTAAGTGCACTATGTATTGTTTTGAATATCTCATACAATTATGTCTGTGTAATTTCAGGAGTGTTTAATATGGGGTTCACGGTCCCTAGATTTCCTTCTCAATTTTAGTACATGTTTTTGGTTGGAAGAAGACCTTGTGTTCTCATGCCATAAATCTTGAACTAGTCCCTTAACTACAATTAAATTCATGTTAGAACGAGGTAGCCTTCCAGTGAAGGCCCACAAATATGTTGGGACACCTGTGTCAAGGCTATCTTATCTATGACAATACTTTCTAAGGGATTTGACATTTCATTTCAAGAGGTGAGAGGTTTGTTGCATCAACCAATGTTTTCTTGTGATCAGAATAGGACAAGAGACTACATGTTGCATTGTGGTATTTAGAATGAGACTTCTTACCAATTCTTTGAAAATAATCTACAAGGTTTCTAACAATATGATGAATTGTTTCTACACTTTTGAATATTTTAATGCCTAAAATTCTCCTAACAATAGTCAAACTTCTAGATTTTAACAAAGATAAAAATAATTGACATTTAGCAACATCAAATTTTGGTTCAAAATATTCTTGAATGATTTTATAAGAGTGATAAATAATAGTACGATTAGGTAACTTACCTTCAAGTGATGCTAGACCAATTTCATTGACTTGAATGCGTTTAGGAGTTCTTCGCCGCACAATGCTCAATATAGGTAGGGACGATAAACCCATATTATGGAACTCTTGACCTCTCCGTTGTGGAGTTAACAATGTTGTAGTTATTTCCCCTTCAATCACTGATGGATCAATTGTGGGAGGAGAGTGGACATGGGATTGTTTATTTTTTTGGAACATTTGACTGTCCAACAAGAGATTGCACCACATGACCTTCTTCACCACATTGTTGTACACCATTTGCTTCTCTAATTTCATCCATTGTATAATCATCTCCAAGAAAATCCTCCATCATCTTTTCATCCACAAAAAGTTGACTTGATGTTATATTGTTTGTATTTCTCACTAATCAAATCTTGCACTTTTGTTCTAGTGATGGAGGAGAAACAATAGCGACATCTGTTCTGCTAGAAATTGGATTTCCCTCTTCTGAAAGCCTACGCTTTGACATACATAATTTTTCTTTTTCTCTTTCTTATTCTACCTTTTTTATCATTTTTTTTCTCAAGGACTTCATTTATCGAATCCGATGGTTCCCCATGTTTAAAGATAAAAACATTCTTCCAAACACCCACCACAAATTTGTCTTTTTATTATGTAATAAGTCACAACGACATGGAGAAATTTGGTTTTGTATTACAAAAAAAGAAAAATCTAATAATTACAATTACAATTACAATTGCATTGAGACAAATTTTTATTCCAATTCGAAGACTACACAAGAATATACAAACAACAATTCCAATTGCACTTGGAAAAATTTGTCTAACAATTCCAAGTAGAGATAAGAAGATACAAACAACAATTCCAATTCATTCACTTGGACAAATTTTTCTTCCAATTACAAGAAGACACAATAAGATACAAACAACAATTCCTATTTCATTGGGTCAAATTTGTCTTCCAATTCAAAGAAGACACAAGTAGATACAAACAAAAATTCCAATTGCACTTGACAAAGTTGTCTTCCAAATTTTCCTACAATGGTCTAACAATAGCACAAAAGTCTTTATGAATCTAACATGAACAGTAAAATAAGTAAAACTTGTCTCCTTGGGTTTTTTTTGTCTAAAGAAGTCATGGATTTTTGTCAGCCATGAGATAGATGAAGTGGGGTGTGCTTGGCACCAAAAAATTACTAGGAAGAATGTGTGTGCACTAAAGTGTGTGCACATTCTAGGAACACGTGTGCACTCCTACTGAATATAAATGACCAACAACTACAACTCAGTCAAGTCATAGAAGGACATGCATGCTCTTAATGAAACAGATATAGAAGTTAATATACACCAAACATATTTATGAATAAATATGTATAGGGGTACAGGGACAACTAAGGCCTAAGGGGTTAGGATTCAAAGTGTTTCAAAGATAGAGCAATGGTTAGAGCACCAAGATGTGGGTGATGTGGGTGAAAGGGTTGTACACAAGGTATATGCATAGTGCACTAAGGGCTTGAGTGTAGAGAGGGTTGATGATTGTGTATAATTTATTCCTAGGATTAGATGGAGCTAGGGGGGTCTATGTCATGGTCTACATCAAGTTCTAGGTCAATGTCTATATCTAGATATATATATATATGTCATGGTCTAGGTCATGGTCTACGTCAAGCTCTGGGTCATTGTATAAATCTATCTCTATCTCTATGTTGTGGTATAGGTCATGGTATAGGTCTATGTCATGATATACATAAAGGTCATCATATAGGTCATGCTCCAGGTCTTTCCATGTCTAGGTCTTTATATGTATAGGTTTAGGTCTAGTTCTTCACATGTCTAGGTCAATTTCATTTCTTTCCTTGTAATGCATGGAGGATGGATGCAAAGGGAGGAAAAAATAAGTGTGAGAGGGTGACATGGGAAGAAAAAGAGAGTGTGGTACAGGGAGAGCGGGGGTAGAGAGTGAGAGAGAGAGAGTATGGGGGGTAGAGAGTGAGAGAGTAAGAGTATGGGGAGTCTATTTCATGGTCTATGTCAAGCCCTAGGTCATCATCTAACTCTAGATATAGCTCTATGTCATGGTCTAGGTCATGGTCTATGTCAAGCTCTAGGTCATCGTCTAAATCTAGCTCTAGCTCTATGTCGTGGTCTAGTTCATGGTCTAGGTCATGGTCTAGGTCTATTACATGGTCTAAATCATGGTCATCATATAGGTCTAGGTCTATCTCATTGTCTACATCATGGTCATCGTATAGGTATAGGGCATGCTTTAGGTATTTCCATGTCTAGGTCTTTCTATGTCTAGGTTTAGGTCTAGGTCTTGACATGTCTAGGTAAAGACCATTTCTTTCCTTGCAATGTAGGGAGGAGGGATACAGAGAGAGGAAGAAAGAGAGTGTGAGAGGGAAATATCGGAAGAAAAACAAAGTGATGGAAAATGATACATAGAGGAGGGGTAGAGAGTGAGAGAGTGAAAGGAAGGGAGGAAAAAGAGAGAAGGGGGGTTAGTTAGATGAAAATAGAGAAAGGTGGGGAGAGAGGGGGATATAGGGAGAAAGAGAGTGAGGGTTAGTTGGAATAGGTAAAGATAGAATGGGATAGATATGGATTGTTTTAGAGTGTGATAGGGTGGGAGAGGAATAMCAAGAGGGGGGTCAGAGAGACAAAGGTGGGTAAGAGAGTGATAGTGAGACTAAAAACAAGGAGAGAGAGAAAGAGGCAGTAGATGTAGGAGATGAAGAGGGTATAGATAGTGGGAGGGAAGGACAAAGGGGAAGAGAAAGGAGGAGAGAGACGAAGAGAGAGAAGGAGGAGAATTTGAGGGGGGGAGAGAGAGAGAGAAGGGGAGGGAAAGGGAGGGAGGAGGGAGAGAAATAGATGGATGCAGAGAGGGGGGGGGAGAGAGTCAAAGAGATAGGATATAGATAGGGATTCAAAAATTGATTGTGAATAAATAATAATGAATCAACTATGCTATTATGCCTATATTAAAATAAAAAAGAAAAATTAACATACCATAATTTTCATTAAATCATGTGAGATCATTATTAAACCATTGGTGAACGATCATATCCATAAAATATCATTATAAAACAAGAGGTATAGGCATACTGCATTGGGTGTGCATGGGGTTAAGGGTAGAGTATAGGTTGTTTTTAGGCTTAGATGGAGCTAGGGGGGTCTAGGTGATGGTATAGGTCTAGTTCATGGTCTAGGTCATGGTCATGTTCATATAAGTAATCGTATAAGTAATCCATTGGAAAAAAAAAAAACTTAACACTCACCTTATAGGAAAGGATACATTTCTATGTTTCACATATCCTTTATTCGTTGTGAGACATGCCTCACCTTTATATGGATATAGAGAGATGGAGGTAGAACTAGGGGAAACGAGAAGGAGGAAGGGAAGGAGAGAAAGAGAGAGAGAGAGGAAAAGAGAGAGTGAGAGTGAGACTAACAACA
>JZKD02S1706352.1:88086-117508 GCA_000966675.3 Picea glauca
ATTCGGTGTGAGAATCTAAGGCATGTCAAGGTAAGGTCCAACTCTAGGTATTTCAATGACTTGTGATATCTAAATATTTACATGTTTAGGTATTACCATGTGTAATACCCCAAGGATGAGCCCCAGTTGTATTTATGTGTAATAACATTTTTTGTAGGCTGGTGAGCCGAGAAATTATAAGTTGGTATGCTTATGTGTTACTAGGCTAGAGAGCCTAGGTGTTAAAGGCCAGGAACCTGTTTTGAACATGTAAATATTCATATTATTAATATAAAAACATCACTATGTGTAGACCGATCACAAAGAAAGAGTAATGGGGGACTAAGCTCCACTGGGATGGGTAAGGGAGAGGGATATGAGAGGTTGAAAAAAGGGGATAATTATAGGGGCTTAAGTCCAAGAGAATAATAATTTATTATGATTATTCCAAAGGCTGTTTAAAAAGAAATGTTTTTACCCTAAGTTCCTAGGGAAGGATAGGTGACTTCCAAAGGGAAGGAACATGCTTCATGAGCGACATGTGTTGGCTGAGGAAAATAAAGACTTAAGGGGGGGATTCTTGTTATTGGTAGACTCATGCATAGAGGAAGGGGAATTCATGTAGAGGGAGTTTTGGGCTTTCACCATCTTGGCTAGGCTAGAAAAATCTACCTTGTTTTCTCCTGACAAGTTTACTCATGCACTGAGCAAGCCCACAACCAACCATTTCAGCAATTACTGAACCTGTGACCATTTTTCACCTTTGTAATTTACCGAGTCGTCCCTTGCCTTACCTGATTTAGCTATTGAGGGTTGAAGAGCCAGGTTGTCAGGGCTATGAGAAACTCTCTCTGCAGGTGAGAGAGGTTGTTGTGGATTGAAGAAGCAGGTTGTCATGCATGTGAGAAACTCTCTCCAGATGAGAGAGTGTGTTGAGGAAGTGATTTATCCTGGAGGGAGTCCCATAGCTACTACAAAGCTCTGAGAATTCTAGTTTGACCTGTTGTTGAAGCCCATGGTAAGGGAGGTGAAGCAGCCGATGGACTATGTGATAGTGAAGGTGTATACTCCTGGGGTATGAAAAGCATGTGGGGAATGAGAGTCTATGAACAGTGGGTATAAGTGGCTCCTGGGAGAGATTCCTTCCTCCTAACTATGTGACTTTCTTGTTGTTCTTGCCTAGCCTAGTAATCCCTTGTCCAATTGAGTTTAGTCTAAGCTCGGGGGTGACCTACTACTAAGAGTGATGAGTAGTCTAGTATAAGGTTAGGAGGTTCGTGAAAGGTATGCACACAGTTGGTGGTTTTACTCCAGTTAAAAGATAAGTATCATTTTCATGCTTAGTTATATATGTTATGCATGAATGTGATTCTTAAATGTTATCATGTATTCCATTGCGTGTTTGAATTACTGTTAATTTCATTTGAGTCTATATGGTAATAGTAACTCTGTGTTATTTTTTTTGAATTCATTAGAAATGCATGTTATATATATGTATGTTTCTCTGTGGTGTTGCCCAACCTATTAGTGGCTGGGGACGTTACAAATTGGTATCAAAGCTAAGTGAAGTGTCAGATTAGTGGTGTTGCTCGACCTGTTGGTGGTTGGGGACGTTACAAATTGGTATCAGAGCTAAGTGAAGTGTCAGAGTAGTCGCATTGCCCAGCCTGTTGGTGGCTGAGGGTGTTACAAATTGGTATCAGAGCCAAGTTCTCAACACTGATCCTAGATGGGCCATGTTAATAGAAGTTAAAGAAAAAGTTTCAGAAAATAATTGTTGTCGAAATGGAAAAAATTCAAGTTTAGAGCCAAGGTTTCAAGCACTAATCCTAGATGGACCAGATAAGTGGTCATGAGAACCAAGGCTTTAGGTAGAAATTGTGTCAAGAGGAACCAATGTCAAACCCCAGAACATTTCTGAGTGCCATGAGGTTACCTTGGCCGTGTGATGAAGCTCAGGAGGTGTAGCGGTATTATAAAATCATGACATACATGGTATTGGGCCGCAGAGTAATCTGGGTCATGGGATATGTTCAGAAGAAGGAGAATCCTTCACGACCGAGGTCAAACTGGAAACCTTACCGTTAGATCAAGCCAAAAAAAGAAGGTAAGCCATGGGGTGAAAAGAGGATTAGAACCGTCGAATCTACGCACAAATGGTTGTGAGTCGTAGATCTCACGACAGATCGTAACTTCATAATTTGACGATCGGAAGAAGTGGGATGTGTTGATGCACAAACTTCTGAAACCTGAAGTTCTGAATCAAAAGAGAAAATCATAATTTTGGATTTTAGAAGTTAGGAGAATTAATGTATGCTGAGGAGGGAACTTCTAAAATTTTGAAGTTCCAAACTTCCAAAGTTATGAAGTTTCGAAGCCCCGAAGTTCTGAGGCCCCAAAGTTTCGAGGCTCTAATTCCTAAAGTTCCACAGTGGGTATCAGTCGCTAGATGCCGAGTAGTCATGGATCATCGATCCTCCCTACTTCGCGAGTTCGTTAATTCAAAACTTCGAGAGACTGTTGAGATATGTTTGAAAACTTCTGAAGCCACAGTCCCGAAGTCCCAAGTAAGCACCTATCAAGCTATAGCTAGGCCACAACTGTGGTCGTTTTCTTTGGGGGCTAAGAGAAGGGGGATAGTTCCCAAAAATCTGTTGCAGAATGAAAGGATCTATGGGGATTCTTGGTTTATCAAGAATCATAGAGAAGGAATTCTGAACGTTTTCTTGAATCATATTGGTTTATGAATACGATGGAATTTGTTAAGGACTGATGGCCTAACAAATTTTGGTTTATTTAACATTGTGTTGCAGAGTCAACGATTGTCAAAACCAAACAGAATTGTTTCTTAGTGTAGAGAAATGAAGGAGGGACAGAATGCTTACAACTCAAAGAATGAAGCTAGAGGAATGGATATTCATTTGGGAATTGAAGGATCGAACTCCAATGGGCATGGAGAATAGATATATAAGGAAGGAAACATGATGAAAACCATTGAAATATTGTAGAAATATGTCCATCATCACCGAGAAGATAATAGGAAGCTCATGGAATCTAGGGACCAATAGGGAGAATTCAACCTAAAGTTGATGCAGATCCTGGAAAGGTTATAAAGGAAATTGGAGAAGGAAAATGACTCCAGTAAAGCAGGAAGTTGCAAGTTCCCTAATGAGAAGAGAAAATCAAGGAGTGTTGGTAGACACCATAATCACTCCCAAGGACACTCCAAGAGGAGGGCACACTGTAGTTCAATCCCATCCCATACTAGAAAACACTGGAGATATGGAGTGGATGAACTGAAAGGTGAAATGAACAAGATTAAACCTCCTATGGTTGATGGAGAACACAAGAAGGAGTAAGATTTTGAGACATGGTTGCTTGGCATGGGGAGATATTTCCAATTGTATAATTATTCCCCTCATGTAGAAGGAAGAATTGCAATGTATCAACTGAAAGGAAATGCATCCATGTGGTAGGATCAACTTGTGTAGGTGCAACACATTAAAGAGAAAAATGTTACTTGGGAGAAATTCAAGAAGTATTTTTAAAATAAATACTTGACTAAGAGATACTATGACAGAAAGATGAAAGAGTTATTTGAACTCAAGATGGGTAGCATGTCCATTGATGAATATGAGCGAAGGATTTTGGAATTGCTGAAGTACGTTCCTTTCATCAAGGATGAGACTGTTAAAATTCAAAGGTATCTGAGTGGACTTCCATCTTCCATCGGTGACAAGATCCAATATGATGATCCTAAAACTATGGAAGAAACCATAAGAAGAGAAAAATTCTTATATGAGCAGCAAGGAGCAAAACCTATTTTCCAAAAGGCTTGGGATGACATGAAGAAATTCACGATGGATCAGAGGAATAAGGGAACTAAGCCACCCTTTTTCAAAAAAAGTCCTCAAGGACAACCATCTTTTAGAGAGCCCAGGAAGGATGAAATAGGTGAGAAAATTCCAAGACAATCACCTATGGAATGTTGGGGTTGTAAAGGAAATCATAGGTACATATATTTCCCCCACATAAATGACAAAGTTAGATTTTTCCACAATGTTCAGCAGGAAGAAACAGTGGAAGACATGGGTAGTAGAATACCAAGGATCTATGCATCCTTAGACAACAAGAAAGATGAGTTTCAATAACATATGATTGAAGTGGAAGGTATGATCAACAATAATACCATTACTATTTTAATTGATTCAGGAGCTATTCATAGTTATATAGATCCTAGAGTGGTGGAAAATTTTCATTTACCAAGAAGAAAGCATGGAAAATATTGGTTAGTGAAGCTAGCTACATGAGCCAAGAGAAAGGTTGTTGAGTTGGTTAATTCATTTTCAGTGAACATGAATGGACTGAGCACAAGGGATGAATTGAACATCTTACCTTTAGGTTCATATGACTCTCTAATTGGAATGGATTGGTTGGACCAACACTATGCCATCTTATATTTTTGTAAAAAGGAATTCACTTTCCTGGATGAGGAAGGAAATTGGAGAACAGTCCTAGGAATTCCCAAAGCAGTTGTTGTCAGGGAAATCTCAGCAATGCAGTTGAAGAGGTGCTACAAGAAAGGCTGCCAATTATTTGAAGCTCATATGGAAGAGGCACCTAAAGATAAGGTATCAACTATTGAAGACCATGCAGTATTAAATAATTTTGGACATGTATTCCACGAGGTACCCAGACTACCCCCGAAGAGAGACATTGATTTCTCTATAAAATTGATGCTTGGAACAACTCTAGTGTCGAAAACTCCTTACAGAATGAGTACACCAGAGCTAAAAGAACTACAATTGTAGCTTGAAGAAATTATGAATAAGGGGTATATACGCCCAAGTGTGTCACCTTAGGGTGCCCCAATATTGTTCGTGAAAAAGAAATATGGGACATTAATATTGTGCATTGATTTCAGAGAGTTGAACAAAGTGACTACTAAGAACAAGTATCCTTTGCCAATGATCGATGATCTATTTGATCATTTGAAGGATGCCAAGGTATTTTAAAAAATAGATCTCAATTCAAGATACCACCAGATAAGGATAAAATATGAAGACATCATCAAGACTGACTTCAGAACAAGATATGGTCATTATGAATTCACAGTGGTTCCTTCGGGGTTGTCAAATGCACCCGTTGTTTTCATGTGTTTAATGAATGGTGTATTCAGGGAATATCTAGACAAGTTTGTCATAGTCTTTTTGGATGACATCCTCCTATATTCCAAGTCGGAGGAAGAGCATGAACAACATTTGAGGATGGTGTTTCAAGTGCTAAGAGAGAACCAACTGTATGCCAAATTGAGCAAGTGCTCATTCTATCAAAAGAAGATCCATTATTTGGGGCATATCATTTCAAAAGATGGGATAGTTATGGACCTTGATAAGGTATAGGCAATTAGAGAATGGTCATCACCAAAGAATGAGACAAAAGTTAGATCCTTTATGGGTATAGCTGGCTATTACATAAGATTCATTGCAGGGTTCTCAAGGATAGCTCACCCCATCACTTCCTTGCAAAGGAAGGAGAATAAATTTCAATGGATAGAAGAATGTGAGGAAAGATTCCAACAATTGAATCAGTTTCTAACTATTGCTCCAATCATGAGGATTGCAGATCCAAATGAAGGTTTCTAGTGTGTATAGATGCATGAAAAGAAGGACTCGATGGATTCCTCAGCTAGAATGGGTTTGTAATATGTTATGAGTCCAAAAAATTAAAAGAGCATGAAAGGCTCTATGCAACTCACGATTTGGAGTTGGCAGCTATAGTGCACGCCCTGAGGAAATGGAGACATTATCTCATGGGAAATAGGTGTGAACTGAGGACAGATTGTAATGGTCTAAATTATTTGTTTGAACATCCAACCTTGAATGCTAGGAAGAGTAGATGGCTGGAATTCCTTTGTGAGTATGACTTCGATATCAAACATGTCAAAGGAAAGGAGAACAAAGTGGCTAATGCACTCAGCATAAGAGTGCATGAACTACATGCTACGACCATTAGCATGTATCAAACTGATATTAAAGGAAGAATTTTAGAAGCTGCAAACACATATTTGCAATACATGGAATTGGTAGCAAAGCTACAATAAGGTGAAATGCTACATAAAGTGGAATATTATAAATTGGAAACTGATGGGACACTCTTGTACAAATATAGAATTTATGTACCTAATTATCAAGAATTGAGAATTATGGTCCTAAAGGAAATGCATAATGTTCCTTATGTTGGGCACCCTGGATATCAGAAAACAATGACACCAGTCAAGAGCTATTACTTTTGGCCATGAATGAAAAAGGAGATTGCAGAATACATTGCTAGATGTATGGAGTGTTAGAAGGTCAAGGTTGAGCATAGGTACCCAACAAGGTTGCTACAACCATTTCCCATTCCTAAGTGGAAGTGGGAAGTGGTGACAATGTATTTCATCACAGAATTTCCCAGAACCAACAAGAAGCATGATTCCATCATGGTGGTGGTAGATAAGCTTACGAAAGCTACCCATTTTATTCCATTGAAGAACACTCACAAGGAAACTAATGTTTTCGAAATCTATATGAGGGAAGTAGCATGATTGCATGGTTTCCCCAAGACAATTGTGTCTGATAGAGATTCAAAATTTACCTCCAAGTTATAGAAGTGGTTATTCAAAGGGTTCGTAATGAATCTGAACTTCATCACTGCTTATCATCCTAAGTCTGATGGGTAGACTGAGAGGGTGAACCAAGTGATAGAATATATGCTAAGGATGTATGTGATGGACAAACCATCTAAATGGGAAGAGTACCTACACTTGGTAGAATTTTCTTACAACAATTTGTATCAAGCATCATTGAAGATGATCCCATTTGAAGCACTTTATGGAAGAAAGTGCAACATCCTAGCAAGTTGGGATAACCCAACTGATAGAGAAATACTTGGGCCAGAATTGCTCAAGGAAATGGAAGAGAAAATGCTAAATATTAAGCATAGTTTGAAGACTTCCCAAGACAGGAAGAAAAGTTATGCTAATAAGAATAGAACCCACAGGGAGTTTAAAGTGGGTGATCATGTTTTCTTGAAAGTGAAAGCCAAAATAAGTTCCCTAAAGCTGAGAAATTGTTCCAAGTTGGCAGCCATATATTGTGGGCCATTTGAATTCCTAGAAAGGATTGGACAAGTTGTATATATGATTGCATTGACTGCATCCATGACTATACATAATGTGTTTCATGTTTCATTTCTTAAGAAATATATACCTGATGTTAATCATGTTATTGATTGGAATGTGATTTATGTGGAGCAAGAAGGCATCTTGCAAGTGCATTCGATGCACATATTGGACCGAAAGAAAAAATAGCTCTAGAATTGAGCCATAGGGATTGTAAAGGTCCAGTGGACCTGTTACGGTCCTGAGGACGCGACATGGGAGCATGAGGATGTTATGCGGGAAGAATACCTGCATCTTTTTTAGGATTTTGAAAATCTTGTTGATGATGTGTAAATAAATTGCACTGAGGATAGTGAAAAAATAAGGGGAGGGGATTTTAATACCCCATGGACAAGCCTGAGTTGTATTTATGAATTGTAAACATGTTTTGTAGGCTGGTGAGCTGAAAAATTATAAGTTGGTAGGCTTATGTGTTACTAGGCCGGAGATCCTAGGTGTTAAAGGTCAACAACCTTTTTTGTACATGTAAATATTCATATTATTAATATAAAAACATTGTTGCATGTAGACCAACCATGAAGAAATATTGATGGGGGACTAAGCTCCACTAGGCTGGGTAAGGGAGAGGGGGATAACAGGTTGGAAAGAGGGGCTAAGTCTAGGGGCTTAAGTCCAAGAGAATAATAATTTATTATGATTATTCCAAAGGATGTTTAAAAGGATATGTTTTTATCCTAAGTTCCTGGGGAAGGATAGGTGACTTCCAAATGGAAGGGACGTGCTTCATGAGTGACATGTGTCGGCTCAAGAACATACATAATTAAGGGGGGAATTCTTGTTGTTGGGAGACTCACGCACGGAGGCAGGGGAATTCACGCAAAGGGAGTTTTGGGATTTCACCATCTCGTCTAGGCTAGACCAATCTGCCTCATTTTGTCCTGAAGACTTCACTCACACATCGAGCAAGACCGCAACTAGCCATTTCATCAATTACTAATCCTGTGACCATTTTTCACCTATGTAATTTACCGAGTTGTCCCTTGCCTTACCCGGTTTAGCTATTGAGGGTTGAAGAGGCAAGTTTTCAAGCCTGTGAGCAACTCTCTCTCTCCAGGTGAGAGAGGTTGTTGTGGATTGAAGAAGCAGGTTGTCAGGCATGTGAGAAACTCTCTCCAAGTGAGAGAGTGTGCTAAGGAAGTGAGTTCTCCTGGAGGGAGTCATGTAATTGCTATAGAGCTCTGAGAATTTTGGTCTGGCCTGTTGTTGAAGACCAAGGTAAGGGAGGTGGAGCAGTCGATGGACTGTGTGACAGTGAAGGTGTATACTCTTGGGGTGGGACATACATGTGGGAAATGAGAATATGTGAGCAGTGGGAGTAAGTGGCTCCTGGGAGAGATTCCTTCCTCTTAACTGTGTGACTTTCCTTTTGACCTTGCCTAGCTTAGTAATCCCTTGGTCGGTGGAGTTTAGTCCTAGCTCAGGGGTTACCTCCTACTGAGAGTGATGAGCAGTGTGGTCTAAGGCTGGGAGGTTCATGGAAGGTCTACACATTGTTGGTGGTTTTACTCCAGTTAAAAGATAAGTATCATTTTAGTGCTTAATTATATATGTTATGCATGACTGTGATTCTTAAAGGTTATCATGTATTCTGTTGCATGTTTGAATTATTGTTAATTCCATTTGAGTCTGTATGGTAGCAGTAACTTTGTGTTATTTGTTTTGAATTCATTAGAAATGAATTATATATATATATATATATATATATATATATATATATATGTTCCTCTGTGGAGTTGCTCGATCTGTTGGTGGTTGGGGACGTTACAAATTGGTATCAGATATAAGTGAAGTGTGAGAGTAGTGGTGTTTCCCGGCCTGTTGGTAGCTAGGGGCATTACACGATGTATAGGAGTGTGAGGGAGAGAGAGGGAGACAAACAAGGGGGGTAGAGAGGGAATGTGAGAGTGAGATAAAGGGGGGGGGATAGATGTAGGAGAGGAAGGATTGAAATAAAGAAGGAAGGAAATGATTTTTAGGAGCGTGCATGTGTTCCTAGAGCATGTGCCTACTTGTTTAAATTAAAAAAAATTGGGCGGGATTGACAAGGTGTATGCTGACTTGGTTGGCTTAGATTTAGATTTGGGATGACAAACCTAGTGGTTCAGTCTACAAATGCATAAAAACCTCCATTTTTTTGAATACCCCTGTCTATCTCTTTCCTTGACGTTATTTTTCAATAGGATAAACAATTCATTTCTTGATGAAATTATAGACATAGATCGTGAGTCGGATATGCAGATTTCAAATATATATAATTATTATTGTTTACTATTTTTAATCTACTTTTGTCTTCACATATATCAAAATCCTAGAATACATACCTCTCTTATTTCTACTATAACGTTTTCTTGGCTTAACCATTTCTCAAATGAGTTATATGCGGAACTAGAGGATATCGATACCTACGATCTTAAAAAAAAAAATGTTTTGATCATGTTAATACCCTTTTAACCTACACGAACAAAAGACGTCGTAATTTCAGGACTATGTCGACTTTGCTAATTTAAAAAATATATAAATTAATATTAAAAAATTCCAAAAAATAAAAAAACACAATAAAAACAGGTTCTCTACAAGTATACAATTTTTTGGAACAAAATTACATCATTAAGACACTCAACACCTACACGAACGAAAACATATTTTGTTGAAAAAATAAGATACCACTGTTAGAAAAAATCAAATGTTACCTACTTATTCACAATGTCTATGAATAAAAGTTCTATATTCATAAATCTAACTCAATTTCCTGCGTTTCATGTTTTTACACCATATTCAAATTCATTGTAAAAGTACCTTGAATAATCCCTCCAAGTTAACATATTGATGTTTTTCCAAGTTTGCATTTCCATTAATGTGTCATGAGAGACCATCATTAGCTTGCACTCACCCTCATGCGAGAATGAAAAACTTGTAACCAAAAATATTTATATATTATGTTCGGTGGGGCTCAAATCCCCAACCTACTATATATAATATTAAGTTTTAACCAATTCACCTATAGTTCGAGATTGGTTACAAAACTGACCCACTTATATTTAATGTATGACCAATAATTTTGGGAATTGGTGAAGAGGGGTACATTATTTAATGGCGTGTGAACCAAGGACATGGAAACTTAATTAATTAATAGAATTTCCTTGTAATGTGTGCCAAAGTTACAAGGCATATGAGGTAACACCTTAAAGCATGTCGAGTGGAACCTTGATGAAATTTCAAGTATTTTATATCAATTTTGCATGATTTTTCACTAGGAATTCAATGATGTACTATGTTTCTTCATTTGAGAAACATCTAAAAATGTCATTGTAAAACACAAGCATTTGAGCATTAATAAAAGAATTCTTTATTAGAAGTGGACCCGAAGAGGTATCCCAAATTGGGTGAACTTTGTTTTCTCCAACTTGTGTATGTGATTATATTATTTTTCATTTCAAGTTCAATTATTTGCAAGTCATTTATCATTAAAGTGGATTTTGTTAGATAAATTCATCACATGTAATTTGAAAAATAGTCAAGCAAACATTTTTATTTCGAATATCAAGTAGATGTTTGTGTATTTAAAATTATCAATATCTAAGGATTTTTCGAATCTAGTTGGTATCAGAGCATGTTTGAAAAGTATTTTGCAAGTGAATTCTTACAAGAGACAAAATCCAACTTGGTGAAGGAAAAATTGCAAGTTATAAGTCTGAATTTGAAAAGAGATTTCGACGACATAAGATGGCTTCAGAAAAAGGAGAAGAAGAACATCCACCCACGATCCATGAATAGATCAGAGATACGTGATTCAATCACTAAAAGAAACAATAGATGAGTTAGAGTAGTGAATTCAAAAGCCTGTAAGCAAGAATCTTCGGTAAAAGGAGAAGGAGGAGATGAAGGAGATGGGCCTTTTGAGCCCCCTTCCCCTTCCTCATAATCACCATCAATTTATTCTGAAGCAAGTAAACAATCTTCTCATCGATAGAATTATTCTAATAAGTATGAGCATAATCTTCATTACTAAAATTATATGTTAAGTTCAATTTTCCGACCTATGATGGATAATTGAATGCCAGGAAATTGGACTATTGGATCAAGTAAATAGAGTTATATTGTAGGGTTCAGAAAATCATGGTTGGGGATGCAAAGATATAGTTAGTGTCTCTTCAACTAAGTGGCACTGCCTTAATATTGTGGGAGAGTAATATGCAAGTTGATCTGGTTCAAAAGGGTAAAGTAATATCTTCTTGGGATAAGTTTACTAAGGCTATAACAAAACAATTATATCCACTGGCATATACATAAATGATCATGATCGAGTGGTAGCATCTGAGATAGGGTAAAGGCTAGAATATTCAGGCATATACACAATAATTCAAAAACAAGGAATTATCCCTAGGAATTTTGTTGTATACTCATGAAACTCTTATAAAGTAAAGTGGTGGAATGCACTTGTATCTTCGTCACACTATTATAATATTTAACCCTACTAACATTGATAAGGTGTCACTACAAGACACACACTTAGAGGCTAGTAAGGGTAAGCATGAGAGAGAATATAATAAGCCATTCAAGTTCGAGAAGAAGCCAAAAGGTAAATGGAAGAGTAAGAAATAAGCCACAGTGAAGAATTTTGAGGGAAGACCTACATGTTCTCACTATAAGAGAAATGGAAATTAGGAATCACAGTGTTGGAATATGCATCTAGAATTACGACCAAAGAAATTCAAGGATAAAGGGAAGAATAATAGCGTTGCATCAACTCATCAAGATATAGGGTCAAATTCCATAGATGAATATAACATCATGGCCATAGGAAGAAAATATATATCAACTATCAATTAAAATTCCTCAATTCAATCTACCAAGATGAAAAGTGATATTGATTAGAAGAAAATGAGAGACCTTTTTCATGTCAAAGTTATAGTCAAGCATACAAAGGTAGATACTATATTTGACAATGGATATTAAGTTAATATAATATTTGAAACAATTGTTAATAAGTTGGGATTGAAGGCTGCACCTCATAAAAATCCATATCCATTAGGTTGGGTGTGTGACAATGTTAAGTTGCAGGTAAAACAACAGTGTAAGATAAGGTTTGGAATTGCAACTAAGTTCTTTAATGGGGTCAATTTATATGTTGTGCCTCTTGATATTTGTGGCATTGTCTTGGGTAGTACATATCTATTTGACAAGGAGGTTGTGTTCTATCAAGAAGAAATTAAATATCAAATTATAAAGGATGGGGTTGAATATATTTTTAGAGCTCATTGCATCAAAACTAATGTTTCCTTAGTGAGCATAGGGAAAATTAAGATACTCGTAAGTGCAATTAAATCTTTTGTTCTCATGATAGTGAAACAAAAAGAAGAAGATATAATATATACTTTGGCAGGTTGTGATACAAATCATAAATAATATTTAATCAACATCATATCTAATTATGATGATTTTTTCAGGAACCTATAGGGTTTCCTCCTAAAAGAGAAGTTGAACATGAAATATATTTGCAGCAAGATGCTCCTCTTCCAAAAATTGGAATGTATAGGTCATTAGTAATCGAAAATGCAGAAATCAAGAAATAAGTTCAAGAGCTGCTTGATAAAGGAATCACCATACCAAGCTCATGTTTGTGTGGTTCTCATATTGTATTGTTTACAAAGAAAGATGACACATGGAGGATGTGTATTGATTTTTGAGCCCTAAACAAGATTACAATAAAGAACTGTTATCCTCTTCCCATAATAGATGATATGTTAGATCAGTTAAAGAACGTTGTGTATTTCACTAAGTATGACTTGAGAAGTGGTTACCATCATATCATAATTGCAGAAGGTGACATATGGAAGACTGCTTTCAATACTGAGAAAGGCTTGTTTGAATGGTTGGTTATGCCATTTGGGTTATGTAACACACCAACAACTTTTATGAGAGTTATGAATGATGTGTTTAGACCCTATATACATGATTTTGTTATTTACTATTTAGATGACACATTGATCTTTAGTCAAAGATGGGAAGATCATATAAATCATGTCAAGACAATATTTGAACTCTTGAAGAAATAGAATCTCTATATCAAATTATCTAAATATGAATTTGGAAACAAATCTCTAATATATTTGGGATACATTGTAGGGAATGGTCAGTTCAAGATAGATCCTACAAAATTAGAAGTTGTTGCGAAATGGCCCAAACCAACTAATGCAACCAAAGTTAGGAGCTTCTTAGGAGCAGTACAATACTGGACGAAATTCATTGCTAATTTATCATACATAGAAACACCTCTACATGAATTAATGAGTGTTAAACAAGTATTTCAATGGGGAGGCAAGCAACATAAATCCTTTGAGACATTTAAGGAAAAGATAAGCACCGCACCATTTTTTGAATTTCTTGATCTACAACATCAATTTGAGACTCAAACCTATGTAAGTGGATATTCCATGGCCACAGTCTTGATGCAATGAGGTAAACCTATATGTTATCATTCTAAGAATTCCATTCAAGTTGTGATTAACTATCCAACATATGATAAGTAATTGTATGTGTTGGTACAAAGTGTAAATAAATGGAAGCATTACTTAATGGGAAATGAGACAATTATTCATATAAATCATCAACCACTACAATATTTTCAATCACAGACAAAGCTACAACAGTCACGACACTTCAGGTGGATGGGTTTTCTACATAATTTTCATCTAGAAATCAAGTATAAGAAGGTAATTCATAAAAAGGCTGCAGATATGTTATCAAGACCAATAATTAATGCATCTTCAATACCCAGGTATAATCCTTTAGCACATGAAATCTATGCAAAATAATATTCTAGGGATGATTATTTTAAAGAAGTATATGATGCATTAACTCATGACACTCAATAGTTAGACTAATATATGCATGACAATTTATTATATGATCTTGGAAAACTATGTATACCAAGAGATGAAAGAGTGAATGTAGTCAAAGAAGCTCATACATCTCTCATGTTTGGTCATTTCCGGGTTGGTAAGGCAATTTTACAGTTACAAAGGTATTTTTATTGGCCTCGAATGAACGAGACAATTTCCAAGTATATAAAAAGGTGTGTCATATGTACCACAAGTAAACCTAGCAACAAAAAGTTGGGGTTATATAAACCACTTATGGTACCTTCACAACCATGGGAAAGTATCACCATGGACTTTGTAGGAGGTTTGACTATGTCCAAGATAGGTCACGATTATCTATATGTTGTGGTGGACATATTCAACAAGATGTGTATTCTAATTCCATGGAATAAATAGGTCACAACCGAATAGGCAACACATATGTTCTTTGATAATGTATGGGTCCATTTTGGACTTCTTACATTTATTATATTAGATCGAGACTCTCACTTTTTGGGAAAGTTTTGGTCTCATTTATGGAAGCTAATGGACACTAAGTTGAAGAAGAGCATGTATTTTCGTCTGCATACAGATGGACATACATAGGTGGTAAATAGAACAATGGTACATCTACTTCAAGGATACTACAACAAGCATCCTAAATTATGGGATGGACAATTACCTTATAACCAACATCCCTATAATCATTGCATGCATTTGTCTACTCAAAAAATGAATTTTGAAGTATGTTTGGGGTACTTGCCTAAATCACCTATGTAACTTGTTTTTGGAGAAGCAGGTAAAGAAGATGGAGAAGATGATACAGATACAGTTAAAAGGTTCATTCAAAATATTCAGCAGATACATCAAGAAGTACATGAACAATTGGAGAAAATCCAAGACAAATATAAGGCAAGGCATAACAAACATTTTGTTGATCATCAGTTTGAATTCGATGATCAAGTATGGATACACATCAGGAAAAATAGAATGAAAGGTGAAGGTAAAAGGCTAAGGCAAATCTGATATGGTACATTCAATATCTTAGAAAATATTGGTACTAATGCCTTTTGTTTAGATATAACATCCTACATGCAAATGTATTCAGTGGAAAATGTTGAGAATTTGAATCTTTATGAGCCTCCTATTATTATGGATAAAGATGAAAGTATTCAGGTTCCAGCAGTTGATGATTTTTCTCTAGAGTATTTGGACAAGCTACAAGAAGATGTCATTCTAGACTGAAGGATAAAAAATTCACAACAAGGTATGTGGAATATCTTCGAGTTTGTCTTAAAGGGGTAAAACCAAGTAAATCCAAATGGATGGAGATTGAAAGGGTGAGGGAAATTTACCCTCACTTAGTTGATAAATAAACTTTTGGTGGTCCAAAAGTATTCCAATAGGGAGGAATTATCTAGGAGGATCCAGGAATTCTCACAGAGGTCTAGAAAGATATGGAACATCCATAGAGGTACAAAATGGTTAAAAAATTATCAAAATTCAAATTCTTCAAATCATCCCAAAAATTCCATCATTTCGTAGAGCTTGACGATATCTTTCCAACAACACAAATTTGACCTCAAACGAAGTTTGTATGCAAACGTTATGAGCGGTCAAAGTTTAGGTCAAAGTCAAAGTCAAAGGGGTAGAATGGTAACACGTATCTCCACTACATGGGTGACTTGTGGTACGACCATACAAGTGACGTGACCACACCCCAAGGGGCCACATGGACTAATTGTACAATGACTGGGCAACTAAGTTGGCATCTAGTGGACAAATGGTAGGTTGACAAGTGGCAAACAATTGGTTGAATAAAATGTTGATATGTGGAATTGGAGAGACAATGAGAGGTTGCCACATGGCAACCCCCCATTTTCCTATAATGGGTAATTCATATTAAAAGTATGGAGTCGATGGGGGTCAAACCCGTGACCTCCATAAACCAAGACTTAACAAATCCCTCCATACCAATGAGTCATGCAATAGTTCTTAATATACATGTGGTGAGCATTATATATAAGTTAATACAAAGTACCATCTGGGTGGCCAAAGGGTTTAGGACCTAATCCATTGACCCTTGGATCTTGGTCTTGTTACATACCATATGACCCACACTTGTTAACAAAAGGGGATTAATAGAAAATGTCAACGGATATAACCACATATTATATGGTTATAAAAACATATAACAACTTACCAAATATTCCCGCAAGAGGTTGAACGAGTTGCAACCAAAAATATTTATATAGTATGCTCAGTGGCGCTCGAACCCTCAACCTACTATATATAATATTAATTTTTAACCAGTTCCCCTATAGTTCAGGATTGGTTACAAAAACAACCCACTTATATCTAATGTATGACCAATAATTTTAGGAATTGGTTCAAAGGGGTTCTTTATTTAATGGTATGCAACCCAAGTCCATGAACACTTAATTGATGCAGAGAAATTCCTTGTAATGTGTGTTGAAGGTACAAGTCATATGAGGTAACAACGTAAAGTGTGTCGAGGGGTACCTTGATGGAATTTCAAGTATTTTATATCAATTTTGCATGACTTTTCTCTAGGAATTCAACGACGCACTATGTTTCTACATTTGAGAAACTTGTAAAAATGTCATTGTAAAACGCAAGCATTTGAGCATTAATAAAAGAAATATCTATTCGAAGTGGACCTAGAGAGGTATCCCAAATTGGGTGAACTCCATTTTCTCCAACTTGTGTATGTCATTATATTATTGTTGTTCATCTCAAGTTCAATTATTTGCAAGTCATTTATCATGAAATTGGATTTGGTTAGATAAGTTCCTCACATGTAATTTGCAAAATAGTCAAGCGATCATTTTTATTTTGAAGATCAAGTAGATGTTTACGTGTATTTAAAATTATCAGTATCCAAGGCTTTTTCAGATCATCTAGCCTAGTAAAATCATTATGAGAAATGACTTATACCACTTTGAGTCTTCCAAATCCTATTTTGGACAATCCTTCAATGCTACTTTTTATCATCTAGTAGGAATTTTCACCTTGCATTTAAGAAATCCATGGGAACCAACATTATGTCCAAAAGAAAATCACAAGAACATTCAAAATAAACTAAAATATATATCAAACATACAATTTTTATGGGTTTTGAGTAGAAAGGACATCAAGTGTACACTTATACATCCTCGATTTCAATCCTAAACTACCTAAACCAACTTCTCCATGTATCAATAGAAGCTTCATGGATGATAAGGATTAGCTTGGCTATCCATTGAAATATTAGGAGAACGATTTGTTCCCAATTTCCACTACTCCATATGAACTACTATTTGTTTCTACAAGTCTAATATATATCCTTTAAGGCACATTAGAGCCATCTCTTTCTCCCATATCACATGTTGATGGAGATCCTTGAGTTCAAAAAGAGTTTGAAAGAGATTAAAGCATGAGAAACCCAAGCTTTAGTCATAATTTCATAGCTAATGATAATAAGTATAAATTATTGGTGTAAAGTTCCCATTTTATTAAAATGAATGTCTATTCTTCCCCCTTGATACCCAAAAATAATTATTCAATTTATGTTTAATGTTCATGCATTTATAATATTGGTTTGGTGACATTGTTGTCTTGTTATTAGTTGATTCATTTCATTTGAATCCATTTTCATTATATGGATTAATTCCTTAATCCGTTGAACAAGACAATTGAGGAATTCAATTGTCTTTTTCAAGGGATTAAGGAATTTTTCCAAGGAATCTAGGTGCTAAATATCCATATTGTAGTTTGACAATTATAACAAAGGAACAAGAAAATACAAACATGTATTTACCCTCTTTCCTTATCTTTTCATTATTATTGTGTTAATCTAATATCATAAATAAGTAGATTAATATATCATGCTCTATTTGTAAGAAGCCAATGTCTTGTTGGGGATAAAACCATTAGACATAACTAATTTCCATAAAATAGGGAATTGATGTACTAAACAAAGTTTAGATCCCTAAAGCCATTGGTTCACATTGCATCACATTATTCATAGCCATAACCCTTGCTAGCACCATATAATTTGTTTGGCACATTGTATAATGCAGATCAATATCAACAAAAATCATTTTATAAAAATAATGAGATGCCTATCATTTTTCAGGAACATCCTATAAGCATAGAGGAACCTCTCATATAGAAAAGAAAAAAGTATTAGATCATTATAAAATGAAACCTTTAATCACTCATTTCCTTCTATTAAGTTAAATAATTGCATTTCTTATTCTTTCAACAATGTTGCTTTAACTTCAACGTAATTGTGATGACTTAGCATAGCCACTCTCCTCTAGTATATAATGTTAGTGAATAAATGAGTTCATGGATATAAAATACATGGATATCCATCAACTAGTCCAAATTGTGAAAAATAATATATACTATTTGTTGACTCTTCACATTGATTAAAAGGATTGCAACTCATACTACAATATATGTTGATCTCTTTTCCATGCAAAAATAAGTTGGGTCATGTTTTCTTCTCAAGAATGGGAATATCACTTATATGAATTTTAAAGGATCACATGATGCATTAAAAGTTTTTTTCTTTTTTCTTTGGCAACTCACTCTCACGCTAGATGGATGAACATCTTCATATATATATATATATAGATATAGATAGATAGATAGATAATGGTAGACATGCGTACTCATCTCAGTATTATAAAATTATTAAATATTACCTAATAGTATGTCTCTATCCACTCTCATACTCGATGGACCAATACCAATATCTTATGTATACATAGTGTGCATACTATTGTAAAATTTTTGAAATTGTCAATAGTTTAATGATAATCTAAATTCATTTAAAAAATGAACACTGCCAAATGTTAAGTAACCAAATAGAAAGTTCAGCTCAATAATACCTAAACTAGATATCCCAATATGTAAGCAAGTGTGTTGTGAATTATGACAAGGAGGATTTGTTTTTTGTAACATTCCCATCCGGACATAATAAAAATCAAACCTGTTTAATGAATAAACCATTTTTTTTATATATTTAAAAGAAACCCCAGTGAAGAAATATTCATCACTACAATTATTTAAGTATAGGAAATTAATATATAATAATAACAATTGTTATATCATCTAAGTTTATTCAATATTAAATTACTATTAATATTTTTCCTTATTCAACCAAAATCAACTATGAATACTCAATAATAATCAAAACGTTCTAAAATTTATAAATGACATCCTAAAATTTTGAAAACATACTTAATTATGATTAATTAAAATTCATGATATAAAGGGTAAACATTTTACTCCTATCAATTCAATTCCTTAATATTTTCAAGCATAACATAAAATAGGAAATCCAACTCAATGTGGATAAGTACCCAATTGAAAGGACTTCTCACTGTATGCTCAATTTAATTAATGACAACTATGGATATCTATTTAAATGTTTCATCCAAATCTATTTAAATGTTTCATCCAAACCCAACAAGTAAATCGTTTTACCCTACAATAACCACTTTATTTTTAAAACACATGATTATCGATAATCAATAAGGTGAGTTATGCTATCTAAGTCATAGACTTACTATGGTTAGGAGTCACATAATTATGGTCAATTCAACACCAACCATTATTATATCTATACAATGACTAGTATCAATTCTTCTAAGAATACCTCAAGATCGTCATTAATTTTAAGAGTGACACGTTTATTGTTGTCCAAGACATATATATCATAAATTTTGATTATGGTTTTACGTCATTATACCAATCTCAAGTTGACATAGTAAGACTAATATATTCGCAAGGTTTTAGTGTGAATAGATAGCCATATAGGAATACATATAAGAAAGTTTAATACGGTTATAATAATACTTATATAATTTTTTCTCATCAAATTCCGGACCCTTTTTTTTCCTCAATCAACACAATAATTATTATCCTCCTACAATTTTTTGTAAGTGAAAGAATATACCCAAACTTCTTATTGAATCCACGATAGTGGTTCTTAACTCTTTTTCTTGAATAACTGTAAAACTTAATTCAGACAAATTCTTCAATAGGATTTTACAATTTAGAGATAAGCATTTTTCAACTAAATCTCTCGGAAGGGTTGAGGATCTAGGATTACTTTTTTTTGTTAGCTAAATATCCTTGACTTGTGGAATTGGTCCGTGGCTGAGATGCCACGAACTAGGGGTATCTAAGTCATCAAAATTACTTGAGGATCGCACCCGTCTTGAACTGCACGAACCCTTAACATCGCTGGATTTGAGGTGTCTCCAGAAGTTTCTAATTAGTGATTTCACTTACGAAATGCCTTAACAAAACACTCCCTCATTGAATATTCTACACCAAGAGAACACAATAGAGGATTACTCTTAATAACGAGGTTTTAACATAATAAAAGGAAAAGAATCTCTTAGTTTAACTTGATCAATCATTGGATACTTGCTACATTAAAATATGACAATGACATTGTAGCCGTAATACAAATTTATGATGCCACCGGTTAACTGGAATATATCAAGAATAGAACAGAGTCTTCAGTAGATGCAATAATAATTTCAATACACAAAATCTAGCCTGGCGCAGACACCAAATAATGGATACCATAAATCCTTTGAAGGAGATGTAGAGCCCTAAAACGATCTTCACATGCCTTAATAATTGGAAAAAAATTATTTCTTAATTAGAAAACTGTCGCGGAAATCAACCTCTGTTTAAGTGTAAGTTAAGTCTGGAGTTGGTAAAAAAATGACCCACTAGCATGAGCTTGAGTTCGTCATAGGGTTCTGACTTAAAACATTTTAAACCTGCAGTCAACACCCCATTTGCTCAGGGATCTTATTACTACTTGATTTATCGAATAGGAGAATTTACCAGATAGAAGTAAATCAGCGAATTTTCAATATTCACCGATATTATTTTAGAGATCCATGCATTTACACCACATCGATAAACTTGAAAGTGGACACATCCAACCCAAAGAAGGGATAAAGATACGGTAAGATAAATTAAAGCGACATTAAATGACTCTCTATATGAAATGTGGAGTCTCAAATGATGTTATTTCGAGAACAATAAGTAGACTAGGACACATGGTTTCGCATTTCTCCAGAGAGTTCCGAGGCTCGATTTCTAAAGAAGGAGATAAGCTCTACAAACAATCTCCAGCTAAGAATAAAAGATAGTCAATATCGGTTCAACAACAACCAGGATTATTGGAGATGATATTCGGAAGGGGACTGCGGCTAGGGAAACCCTAGTCGCCTAGCCGCGGTCCCACATTTCCTTTCCTCTTTCCAGCCTGCAGGTCCGTACTTGGGCTCTTGATGGCAGCGGCCTCTGCAAGGTGTAATGTTTCCAAGCCAAGTTGTCAAGAACATTGTGTTTTTCATGAATTTTAAATTGTTTTTTGGTTGTGGCATTTCGTCAAACACTTCATTGATTTGATCTTTTAGGTTACACTAGGGTTTAATATGATGATTTATATGTGTGTTTGCAGCAATAATCAAGAAGATGGAGCAATGGAACATACCTCAACCAGATGCAAGATCAACAACACAAGAGATAACTCAAAATATCTCAGATCTGATATTATTCATAATAGAAGAAGACACCGATATAGTGAATCTGCACATCTGGTACAATATAGCTAAGAGATCATAGAAAAATGAAGATAACTCTCAATATATATCAAGAAGACAAGATATAAGCCTCCAAAGGCTGAATACAAGATAAAGACCAATACAAGATGAACGAGGGTCAAGTCCAAACCCCCCTGGCTCAAGGTACGCCCTCCTGAATGGCTATGAAGGACCAATATTTTGACCTAGCTGATGGAAGCCTCCAAATGGCACCAAACTCTGCAGAATGATAGAACGGGGCAAGTAGTACCCCCTCCTGAAGTCTCAAGAAAAAATGCTAAGAGTTTCTCCTCAAAAACACTGAAGCCTCAAGTAAAACCACACCCTCCTGATACTGTCAAGACCAATAATTCGGCCCTGTTGAAGGAGACCTCCAATCATTGTGAAACTCTCCAAAATAATAGATCAGGACATGGTAAACATCCTGGTGAAGTCTCAAGGTGAGCTATGAAGTTTTACTCCTCCAAACTGAATAGATCTGATTCCCAATACTACCCTCCTTCTCTGTAAAACGTGCCAATGCTCTAGGAAATCAACTAGCTAGTATAACTCTCCCAAAATGCACTAGAAGTGATGATCAATACCCTGCAAACAAAACCCAAGTGCTCATCTCCAAAATCCTTCTCAGGCTCCTAGATCGAACCCTCCTTAAATCAATGATGTGCCTTCCTACTGGAAACCCTCTTGAAGCTACGTCCTAGCTCTCCCTGAACCTTTGGTTGATATAGAAACCCTCTACAACTAAATGGATATGATGTAGAATGGTGAGGGATGAATCTTTCACCTCTGGGACCAAGCTTGGACTAGGTTGGGTGGGATCTTTCACCACCGAGCTGATCTTTAGGGTTTGTTAAGTCAAAACCCTCAAAACCCCCATGTACATGGGCTCACTAACAAGAAGTCAAATCTCAAATGCTAAACAACATGAATGAGAGAATAGAGGCCCCTATCTCTCTTTTATCCTCCCTGCTCACCTTGTCAATCCAAAGTGACTTTAACTTTATTTAATTATTAATTAATTAATTAAATCACTTTAATTAATTAATTAACCATTTTACCTTTGAAAAATACCTTATCTCTCCTTCTGGCTTCCCTAGCCACTAAAATTAACTTCTCATCATCCAATCTTGTAGTGTTGTTCCTCTGGATTCCAATTAGCTATTCCACTAAGAGGTTCCTCCAAGTATTATGACCAATATGACCTCCTTAGTGAATTTAATTAACCTGTAGCCCAAAATAACTCAAAATCATGGAAATTGTCGGAATGCAACGAAACCAAACCCAAGATGTGTGGAATGGATTATAATGATGAAATAAGATGAGAAATGTAAGTCAGACCCCAAAATACCCCTCAATAGCCCCTGTACTCGCTATAACCTCCATCTGACTACTCTGGTCATCATAACACTTTGTAATATAATGATGTCCCAAAGTGGGGGACATTACAATCCTCCCTGCTAGAATATTGTTTGTCGTCAAGAAATAACTGAATCCATCAAAATATAATAACGGGGTCCCATGTCCACCTGTCGGACACACAATCGGCTCCATCCAAAGAAGAACTATCACACACTCTGCCTCCTGGGTCCCATATCAGGACGAGAACTATAATGCCCTGTGAAGCATAATCCTGAAACATCTCAAGACCATGAGTCTCTTGCGCATGACACCTGGCCTCATCCTGGAATGAGTCCATCCTCCAAGTCCATACCAAGACCAACATAGTCTCCACCAACTGCACATGTTGTTTCCATAGTGAGGTACTGCAAGACCTTTGTGAATCACACTCAAGTGACGTGCTCTACTCAACACTGAAGCTCAATGGAAAGTCAAAATAACTTTCCCCTGCAAGGGTCCACTTGCCTCCAACAGTCAATTAAATTCTCAACCCTGCAATCCCTGGGTCCCATGCTAGTCTCTACCAAAGATCACCACATTGGCACTGCACTACTTTGACCATGATTGTTTGGTCCTCATATACATACTGGATCCCCCACTCCTGGATCCTCATGCTAAAATACCTGTGGAAACTGGACCTGTTGTCAAGGAGTTACACCTTTAAAAGTAGCTATGTGGAAGTAACACCTTCCCAACTATCTCCATACTCGATTATGAGTATCATAAAGGAGAAACTATCTCGCTCCATAAGATAATCCCTTGCAAGCCCTCTCAAAACCAACCCAAAGTGCAGTATGTGGCTCTCTGGTGCAATCTGGGTCATCATAAGGTGTAACAACCTACTAACAAAATGGACTCCTATATCTCATGGAAAACCTGGAAGTTCATCACTTCCAATCCCCACTAACTGCTCTTGTGTCATAGCGCTAATTGTCGAAAGACATGGATGCTCATCCCCATGAGAATCTAGATCTGCATCGCTCTCTGAGATATTTGCTATCCTAGGGCCTAAGATTATCATCATCATGCACAAGGTCTCAATTGTATTCCTTTGGTGATCAACCCCTATGTTGGTGTGTGCCATATGGACTCTCCTATTAGGGATTCTCGACCTACCAACTCTCCATTTCCTTTGCCACTGTCTATCTCCCCTAATGTTGCTATTGATGATGAAAGTGTTGGGAAAGGATAACAGAAACATCTATAACTGACTATAGGACTGGAAAGTATCATATGCTTTGGTCAATTCCAAGGATTCAACCAAAATCTCATCCACCAGTACCCATGATAAATACTTGCATGTAATCAACATTAAATCCCAATCATTATCACCCCTATGGCCGCTTCTACTGTGAAGGTGATCTCCCAGTACTATGTGCTACTGCAAAGGAGAGACATCTCCATTCTCTACTAAGTGTGTCTCCTCCTTGCAATCCAATGCGTTCCTCTGAATCCCATTGTACATCTCTGCATGTCTCTCTGAGCTATAACTCACCATTGTATGCTCCTGCATACTCATGTAATCTCTCGTATGCTCCTGCAACATCATGGATCCTGGGTGTACTAATGGGTCAACCTTTACTGAAGTTCAACTTCTCCCGGGACACACATGGATGTGTCCTCAAAACTGCTCCTGGCTCTGGAGTCCCCATGCATATGTGAGTGCTCAATTGTCTCAAAGATCCTCGTGGAGGGTAGATTTTGTGCCTCCGGATCATAACTCTCAATACTCATTAGTGATCCTGGGTATTGCCCATGTTCCTCCATCAACTGGTGCTCCTCTCCCAAGTCACCAATGTCCCCTAGCAATGTGACTGAAGGATATACCTGAATCTCCACTAAGACATATGTAATGGACCTTTGTCTAATCTCCTCAAGAATCTCCTTTGACCTGGACTCTGATTCTTGAAAGGTTGTATGTGTGCCTCTCAAGAATCCTCGAGTGCACTCGAACTCATAAGTGAGTCTATCCACCTCCAACTCCTGCTCCCCCAGGGCCATGTGATACAACTCACCAACCCCCAATAGATAGTCTCTATCCATCAACAACTGCTAGTAGTCGATCCTCATCACAGACACTCTCTCCCTAAGAGTATGAAAGTCATCTATGGAAAATCTCCCATCTGAACTATCATGTGCCATCGATGCCCTCCAACAACAATCAGAAACCAATGCATGTGTGTCATCAATGCGCCTAGTGGTAGCCATGATCATTTCCTCACTGACTCTCAGATGTCTTTCCAAGTAGCGTGACTCCAGATCACAGTCATGCTGAGGTGCTACCTCATGTCCCTCACTGCTAGTTTCAACACTGGAATCCCCAACTACACTCTCTGCAAAAGATAAATCCCTGAATTGCCCCCTATCCCTTGTGCTACTGGGTCCCCTTGTAAGAAACTTCACATAGTTACCTACGACTAGCTCCCTATGAATCATATTTTATCTTGTATGAGCAGTTGTATCCTCCTATGCACTCACCCTGCTACTATCATTTGCCCCTGGATCCCATATAGATGTGTCCAGATACATGCTATGGTCATCCTGACCAATAAAGGTTACATCCTCATCACTGTAGGCTGGTCCTGGAAGTAAGTGTCCCATCAAACTATCAGTCTTCGTAACCTGCTCAAACAATGGAGTCTCCAAAAGAAGTGACTCACTCTCCTCATATTGATATTTATGTGTAAGGTCAATTGTTTGCATGTCATATCTCTCCTCCTAGTTTTGTGGATGCATATGTCCCTGATGTGCATCCCTCACACACAACTCCTCTATCATATCTGAAATGCCACTGATATCCTTGTGTGTCGTGGCTATCATGGGTGTCTGAAAAGACAGCAAATGTGTCACGGTCATCGTAGGAATCTCATCATTCCTAGGTGCCAATACGTGTGGATATCCACTTGTGTCACCACTTTGCTGAAGTGATAGGTCATCAACCCTACATGATCTGGTTGTTGAAGCACATGTGCTAACATCCTATCCATCCCATTGTCCCTCCAATACAAGAGGGTCACTATCCTCCCCAAGCATGAAAGAGTCACTAGCCTCTACAAGTTTTCCAGAGTCACTAGCACCATCAAACTGCTCCAAATAAGCATTTATCGTTGCATCCTCATACACCTCCTCATCCTCATTGTCATAATGTACCTCAATAATGTGTTTCTTACCTTTACCCCTACATCCTCATGCGCTAATATCCACTGGCTGGGACGATCAATGCTCTAATACCACTGTAATTCTCCCAAGCCAAGATGCCAAGAACATTGCATTTTTTATGATTTTTTAACGGTTTTTTGGTTGTGGCATTTCATCAAACACTTTACTTATTTGGTCTTTTAGGTTGTAGTAGGGTTTAATATGATGGTTTATATGTGTGTTTGCAGAAATAATAAAGGAGATGGAGCAATGTAACATACCTCAACCAGATGCAAGATCAACAACACAAGAGATAACTCAAAATACCTCAGATATGATATTATTCATAATAGAAGAAGACCCCGATACAATGGATCTACAGAACTGGTATAATATAGCTAAGAGATCATATAAAAAGGAATGTAAGTCTCAATATATATCAAGAAGACAATATATAATCCTTCAAAGGATGAATACAAGATGAACCAGGGTCAAATCCAAACCCCTCGGATGAAGGTGCGCCCTCCTGAATGGCTCTGAAGGACCAATATTTCATCCTAGATGATGAAATCCTCCAAATGGAACCAAAATCTATAGAATGATATATTGAGGCAAGTAGAACCCCCTCCTGAAGTCACAAGCCAAAATGCTAAGAGATTCTCCTCCAAAACAATAAATTCTCAAGTAAAACTGTGCCCTCCTGAATATTGTCAAGACCAATAATTCGGCCCTGTTGAAGGAGACCTCTAATAACTGTGAAACTCTCTAGAATAATAGATCAGGCTATGGTAAACCTCTTGGTGAAGTCGCAAGGTGAGATCTAGAGTTTTACTCCTGCAAACTGAATAGATCTGATTCCCAATAGCGCCCTCCTTCTCTGCAAAACGTGCCAATGATCTAGGAAATCAACTGGCTAGTATAACTCTCCCAAAATGCACTAGAAATGATTATCAATGCCCTGCAAAGAAAATCCAAGTGCTCAAATCTCCAGAAGCCTTCTCAGGCTCCTAGATCAAATCCTCCTCAAATCAATGGTGCGCCCTCCTGCAGGAAACCCTCCTGAAGCTACACGCTAGCCCTCCCTGAACCTATGGCTCATGTAGAAACCCTCTATAACTTAATGGATCTGATGTAGAATGGTGAGGGATGAATATTTCACCTCCATGACTAAGATTGGACCAGGTTGGGTGGGATCTATCACCATCGAGCTGATCTCTAGGGTTTGTTAAGTCAAAACCCTCAAAACCCCCAAGTGCATGGGCTCACTAGCAAGAAGCCAGATCTCAAATGATAAACAACATGAATGAGAGAATAGAGGCCCCTATCTCTCTTTTGATCCTCCATGCTCACATTGTCTCTCCAAAGTGACTTTTACTTTATTTAATTATTAATTAATTAATTAAATCACTTTATTTAATTAATTAACCATTTTACCTGTGAAAAGTACCTTATCTCTCCTTGTGGCTTCCATGGCCACTGAAAGTCACTTCTCATCATCCAACCATGTAGTGTTGTTCCTCCTGATTCCAATGAGCTATTACACTAAGAGGTTCCTCCAATTATTACAACCAATATGACCTCCTTAGTGAATTTAATTAACCTATAGCCCAAAATAACTCAAAATCATGGAAATCGTCAGAATGCAATGAAACCAAGGACAAGTTGTGTGGAATGGATCATAATGATGAAATAAGATGAGTGATGCAAGCCTGACCAAAAAATACCCCTCAATAGCCTTTATGCTCACTATAAACACCATCTAGCTACTCTGGTTATCATAACACTCTATAATATAATGATGTCCCAAAGTGGGGTACCTTACACAACGACCTTCTCCCACACTCATGTTCTTCTATGTGGATCCAGATCCGTTTTTTTTAATGATATGACGAGTTATTTTGGTTTTTCTTTGGGATTCTTCGGATTCCTGTCAGTTCGGCTTTGGTTCCTAATGCCTACGCACTGTGGAGGGTTTGGGATGGGCTAGGTGCCTTCGGCTCCATGCTCCTCCCTCTTTTCTTCCATTTTTTATTTCTTCAATGTAGCCAAGGTCTGTCACCTTCTCTAGTTTTTTATGGTACCATCTCTTTGTGGGGATCCTCCACATCCCTTGTGGTCATTCTTCTATATCTGCCTCCTTGTTTCGAGATCGCTGTCAAGGTTTGATGCATACCCTTGATGTTTTGCTCTAGTTTCAATTATTTTTTTTTGAGTTCTGATATTGCAACTGGTGGGTCAGATAGTTCTTGGAATCTCTCTTCCCTTTTAGGGGTATGTATTCCGCTCAGAACTGGTCTATTCCGTTTTTGGTATTTCTTGGTTGGTTCGCTCGCTCTCGACAAGGTTTTCTTGGGGGTTAGTTCCCTGCAATATATGGTCCTCTTCTCTAGTTTTTGGTATATTAAGAGTTTGATATATACACATATCGGTGATTTTGGTGTGTGGTTGCTATACCCCTCTGACTTGGTCCATCGAATTTTATGGTATCTTCATGGTTTGATGTATACACAAATCGATGCTTTGGTTTGTGCCTATTATACTTCTCTGACCCGGTCCATTCAGTTTCCAAAGTTTCTTTTTTATTTGTTTCTCTCGGCGTTTTTATCTCCTTGTGGGGATCTCGACCCTTGGTTGTTCTCGTTTCCATTCTTGGATTACTGTATATGTCCTTTTGATCTCTTATGCCTTCAAGATGTACTCTCTCTTTAGGTTTTTAGCCTTGTTTTTCTTGGATATTCTTATCCAAGGTTGAGAGATATGCTTAAAATCACCTACAAAATGTAATTTGGTTCTCTTCAGATGAATACAATTACGCTTTTTTTCATGGAAATAAAACAACAAATGGATTATCAACCATGATTTTTTTTCAAAATTCCATAACTGAAAGATCAATTTAGAACACTCTCATTATCTAAGACACCAGTCTTTGCACCTGATAATGGGTAATGGATTTAAAAAAACCAGTCATAATTCGCTTTAATAGTAGCACAATTACAAATTGATGTCATATTCAAGATCATGAATGACCATCATACTGTTACAGGTATGAAATAACTGAGAGGGGGGGGGGGGGGGTGAATCAGTTATTGTAAATTATTAACCATTTCTCTCATTTTTAACTTCGAATCATTAATCTTAGTGGTAGTAAGTCTTTACTGTGAAAACCAGTGTTATAAACA
>JZKD02S1706363.1:0-12717 GCA_000966675.3 Picea glauca
TTCCTTTCATCATCTCTTTGGACTAGATGTGGGCAATCAATTATGAATTTCCTTTCACCATCTGTCTTATATTTTTGGAATATGAAGTGGGGGCAATCAATTGGTATAAGGTATATCAGGGGTGATATCTATGTAATATTCGCAACAGAGCCCTGTCAACTTGCTTTGACTACTCTGGACCAACTTTCTCTTGACCTTCAAAACATCCTAGTCTGCAGGAAAATATGGGAGAATTTATTTCCAGGGGTCTTCCTTTGAGCAAGATTGAATCATTTGAAAACCTATTAAAAGACCTAAGAGAGTTAGGATCAACCTATGCATAACTTTGTTCAATAGGAGACTGAGGAGTCGTGAAGGTTAGCTTATTTTCTAATATTCGTTCGCTAGTTCCTGGAACTAAAGCATAACTTCTTCTTTCTCTGTGGAGGGAATTTGAGGGTGTCGAAGCTTAAGGGAGAAGTCCAAGGATGGAAAAATGAAAACAGAGAAAGCTTTGGATTTCAAAAACGCAATCCTGACTTTGTTTATTTTAATTATTTTTTATCTTATCCGGGTGAGCCTTTTTTATAATCGACAGTAAAAGTTGTTCTTTTAATGACATGTCGGGTGAATATATCATACTCGTGAGACCATTACTGCGTTTAAGTGATATTCATTTGAAACCTAGACACTTCGGAAACTCATACCTTTGCCTTACCATTTCGTTCTCTTCTTGAAAATTTATATATATATATATATATATATATATTTGTTTTGTCACCTGTTTCGGGTGAGTCGATTTCCTGATACATGACCGTCTGTTTTCTCCTTTTGTTGTTTGGGCTGTAAGCCAGAATCCTGTAAGAAACAACATGAAGACTATCAGGTCATCAAGATTTATGGGATTCGATGTGTTGAAAAATTTCATATCTCTACTTCTAGGAAATCACTAACCTGCTTTATTTGCGATGAAAGTGAACTTACCGAAAAGCTATAAAAAATAGAAAACACAAATCGGTATATACAATGGAGATTTGGGACTCATTTATTGCATATAGTGCTTTAAATAATGCCTATTGACAGGGGCGTTGAGGAATTTACCTTCCAAATTCTCTAACAGAAATGAATTCTTCCCTTCAAAAGTTGAGACTTTGAACGGTCCATACCATATATGGTCAAATTTACCATGTTTTGTCGAGTCTTTCCTCCTAGCATCCCATCTCAAAACCAAATTGTCAGGGAGGAACTCTCTATTTTTGGCCTTATGATTGAGCAGCGCTTTCATGTTGTCTTGGTATTTCTGCAGCCTTTCGTCCACTTCAGCCCTATGCTATTGAACTCCAGTCAGCTGGTTTATTCTCCTTGTGACATGGTTTGGTTCTTCTTTCTCATCTTGCCAGAGCTTCATTTATAGGGAATACCATGTCAATCCCGTATACCATTTGGAAAGGCGAAGTACCAATAGATTTCTTCGTACCTATCCGATTTTCCCACAAAGCGTACTTGAGATGCACATGCCAAGATTTTTTGTTTTCACTCAGCACTTTCTTAATTATGGTAATTAAACTTTTATTTGACGATTCGACTAACCTATTTCCTTGAGGGTAATATGCGGTGGAGTGGCCCAATATGATGTTTTATTTTTGGCAGAAACTAACCATTGCCATAGACTTGAATGCCTGGGCATTGTCCGTGATTATCTTTCGGGGACAGCCGAATCTGGACAATATGTTCTCTTCCAAGAAATCTATTACCACTTAATCGGTCGCCTTTCTGGTCGGAATAACCTTCACCCATTTAGTGAAGTAACCTGTAGAAGTGAGGATCCATTTGTTTTGAGTGTTGGAATGCAAGTTGATTTCGCCTATGAAATCTAACCCCCATTGTTGAAACGAGGCTTCGGTTTTGATAGGAACCAGAGGTAGCACTGGAAGCTTCTGTTTTCCCGTGAACAACTCGCAAGGGTTAAAGGCTCTAACTTTGGCGTTGATATATGAGAATAGTTTGGGCCAATAATATCCTGCCCTTGGGATTTTATAAGTTGTTGCCCTCCAGGCGTGATGCCCTCTGCATACTCCTTCGTGAAATTCGTTTATGACCCCCTCTATTTTTTATTCTACTAAAGAAACCAGTAGGAAGCCTAATGGGTCCTTCCAGTACAATTGGCTTCCGGATATACAGTACTTCACCGCATGCAGCTTCAGTGTCCTGGCTTTAGCTGGAGACAGATCGCTAGAGCATTTTAGGATTAGTAGGTAGGACACTATGTCTTTATACCAGTCCGATAAAGAAAACTTCTCTTTGATTCTAGTTGGAGCTATTTGGTCATCGAGCTCGTTTACGTCCCCACATCCTTGATATTCCTGTAGGTTATTCATTCTGAGTGCTCTAAAATTTGATTCAGCTAAGAGCTTAGCCAAATCCTATCCTTTTACTAATTTTGTCAGTTTCACCTCTAGATTGAATTCTTGAATTTTAGCAAGCCATCGACCCCTCTTCCATCGTTGTCGATCTGAACCAATATATCTTTTACAGAAATGGTGGGCACGTACGCAATTACCTTGGAATGTGGCACATAGGTTCTAAAATCCTTCAACACCTTCACCATAGCATACACTTGTTTTTCCATTATATCATATCTTAATTCAGCGTCTCTAAGACTTTTACTAAAAAAGCTATTGGTTGTTCGAAACCTTCTTCATTCTTCTGGAGGAGTACTATCGCCACTGTGTGTTCGGAGGCGAACGAGAAAATCAGGAAATCTTTTAGATAATCAAGGCTTGCCAGTACAGGCGCTTCGCTGATAACTTTCTTGATGCGTGCAAAAGACACTTTAGGTTTCGTTGTCCGTTTCACTTCGTTGTTCTTCTTTAGCATATCTGTGATCAATTTCACGATTTCAACAAAGTTTGGGATAAATATTCTCAAAAAAATTATTTTTCCTAAAAATGACTGAATCTCTTTTACATTTCTAGGAATATTTATGGTGTCTATAGCTTCTACCCTTTTAGGGTCGATTTTTATTCCGTCTCAAGACACAATGTGGCCCAAGAGTTTACCTTCTTGCATCACAAAGTGAGACTTCTTTGGGTTTAAGGACCAACCAAATTTTTGACATTTCTCGAACATTTGCTTCAGATGTATCAGATGGTCTTCATCGGATTTAGATAAAATAGTTATATTGTCAAGGTAGATAACCATGAATTTATCTCTTTCACCAACGAAAGCGATATCCATAGCACGCTGGAAGGTAGCACCTGCATTCGTCAGACCAAAACGCATTTTGTCATACATAAATGTGCCCCAAGGGGTGGTGAAAGTTGTTTTTTATTTATCATGCTCGTTGACAGCAATTTGATTGTAACTGAAAAATCCATAGATCATCGACATCCTATTTGCCCCAACTACTTTTTCCAAAACGTGATCCATTTTGGGTAGAGGATAATTGTCTTTGAGAGAGGACTTATTTAGATTTCTAAAGTCTACACACGATCTGATCTCCCCACTCTTCTTTCTAACTGGGACTAGGTTCGCCACCCAGTCAGAGTACCTGAAAGGTACAATTATTTTTGCGTCTAAAAGCTTTTTCTCTTCTTTTTCGACCACAGGCAATAAACTGGGGTTGATTTGTCTGAGTTTCTGCCTGAAAGTTTTAACACCAGGTTTCAAAGCTATCTTGTGCTCAATCATGGAGGTGTCATAGGTTCTCAGCTCATCGTAAGACCATGCAAAAACATCTTTATACCGCCTGAGTAAATCTATATACTGGCTTTTTATCTCGGGAGGAAGATATTTTGATAGTTTCGATATCCTAGATTCTTTGGCAGTGCCTACATCACAGTCTTCGACCTCCTCTAGTTGGGGTTGCAAGGTAGACTTCAAAGGCATGTCGTTCTGATCAAACAACCTTTCTAGAGGTATCAGACCCTTAGGGATCTAATTATTCTTTCACACTAGCATGCGATGGTTTGCGAATTTTGCTTGGAACACCTGAGGCTCCTCCCCCTCTTGCATAATCCAAGCATGGTCATTTTGGTTTTCCTGGTCAATGTGGGTTTCGGCGAAATCATCTACCATTTCCAGGAAATTTTTGATCTGCTCATCATCCTCAAATACCTACCAATGTTGTATGTTATTTGGTACAGAGGGTCTATGCCTTATCTCTATGTGGTACTTTAGTTTGAACGTGGTAGGGGGTGCAAAGGTAGAGGTTGCTTTGGCCAACGAATCGGCTTGCAGATTTTATGCGCATGGGATGAAATGAACATTTACCGATGAAAAAAAAAATTCCATTAGGTCCCAAGCGCAATTTCTGTAAGACCTCAGTCTCTGGTGTTTGGTATGGTACTGTCAATTCACCTATTTCACAATCAGCTCTGCATCTCCATAGACTTCTAGGTTCCTTATGTTTAGCTTATTGGCAACTTCTAGTCCCAAAACTAGAGCTTCATACTCGCATACGTTATTTGTGTAGTCTATGTCCCACTAAAGCCTATAAGAGAAGGGGATAACAAATTAATTTTCAGGTGCTACGAAAAGCACTCCCACACCTACTCCTTCACACGACGAAGCACCATCAAAAAACATTGTCCAAGTTCCAGTGCTATACACATTTTTATCTGTCACTTCCGATTTATTTTCATCTAAATAGTTTTCTTCTGCAAAATCACTTACACTATCATCAAAAGATAATATACAATTTCCCAGATCTTGATCGGTGACATAAACAGGGTAATTGTTAGGATTTTGTGGATCGCTTACCATATACGCTAACTGCATTTCCCTGTACAACCGAGTGAACTGACCACCAAAAACAAGGATAGTGGCGTATGTCATATCCAGGTGAAGAGATCCCCCGAGCTTGGCTCCCCAAGATCTAGATAATAGAAAACCATACTTAGGGGGTATATTAGCGATAACTACATCCATTAGGACGCTTTTCACCAGATCCTGGGCGAGAGTGACTACTAAATATTTGATCATGCCCATGCACTTAACTCTCCTTGAATCAAACAAGTAAAGATCTCCATATGGCCTTGTGATTTCGAGGCCCAATCTATCCATAATAGATTTTGGCATCACATTATGCGAGGCTCCAAGTCAAGCATGCAATTATGCAGCAGCCAATCATACACATTCAGGGTGATGTAGAAGGGGGCGACGGTGTCCCTAGCCCCTTCAAAACGCGGACCAAAAGTGATGTTAAGCTTATCGTCCTCCAAATTTATTACGTCAGACTGATTCTCTAAATCTGAAAAGTTTATCATTTTGGTTATTTTTTTTCGGTACACAGGGTTCTTAGCCCCGTTGTCTGAGAAAAAGGTCTTCTAGGGCATCATATGATAATATTGAACCTGGGGCCAGGCTCTGAAACCAAGTTCTTACCTGTCCTTCGAAAGTTTGGAAAAACAAACGGGAATACACGTCCTCATGTTCGAGACCTAGAATATTAGCGAATTGATCGAAGAAGTTGATGTGCTCGACAGCGGTTAGATCTCTTTCTCCTATGAACTTGGGCAAGTTTTTCATATAGTTTTCTGGTAAATCATGGAGAGGTACTGGAAGGACCAAGGGGGCGTATCTAGCGGCTACCTTGGCGAAAACCTTGGGGAGCAGTTGTTGGCCTTGACCTCCTACTCCTCCTTCGACGATGGCCATGGATAACCTAGGAGAGAAAATCGATGCGTTATAAAGAGATTTGGCGAGGATGTATAGTGACTCTCTAGCTTCCCCGAGGTGGAGGGGGAGAAATTCAAAGAAATTTTTATCAGGGGAGGTGAAAGCTGGGAAAGGGAGAGAGGGTATATGTGGACTTAGTTCCTCTAATTTGCAGGATACGTAAATGGGAGAACCCACCAATGTTGAATCCGAGTATGTGGTACCTTCTTCAAAGCCTCGAGTGGCAGAGGTTTGTATCGAGAGTCGATGGGATATTAATAGGGATGAGGTTTACAGTAGACGTCTCACCCCTACTAACGTAAGAGGCAGTCGGAGAGGTTTCGGCCTTGATCTCGGGTAGGATCATCTCAGGGTTTAGGGTCTCGGCTTTGATAGTACTGTCCGAAGTTTTTCCGAGAGAAATTTCTCGCGAGGATGAAGGTTCAAGAGGGATCTTAACTTTGGACTGAGTAGACTTGGGTTGGTAAACAACAGTATTTTGTTTGAAGAGGCCCCTTGGTTTTAGTATTTTTTCAGGGTCGGAAACTGGCACGGTCCATTTAGCATCTGGGTTTTGTCTGGTGATTTTTCGAACGGATGTCAGCTTTCTTAAAAGTGGAGTTGCCAATTGAAAGATGAAGGTTTAACCTTAACGAGGTGTTCACTCTTTGTTCACTATCAAAAAACGAAATTTGGAAATGTCGTTCTCTCAGGGGAAAGTGACTACGATTCTCCGTCCCCGGCAACGGCACCAAAAAGATGCAGTCCCAAAGTCTGTACTTAAGGCTATAAAGTATAGAGTCTAGGCATCCTGAAGTGAGTGACTAATAAAAGGGAAAGAACAAACTTCAAGGAAAGAAGTTATGGTTGATATCTGAGTTGTCTTTGTCTAGCTTCCAAATGTTCTTGGATGCTGATATCCCATTCAATGGTTGCCCATGAACGTTTGAGCTCTGCCCGGGTGATGGCAGTCTTAAGTGTAGTATCGAAAAGATTCAAAGTGATGCTAGTTTGGTCCAATAGGCCGGGTTCAATGTTGGGTTGTCTTACAATGGGTACAGTCATGGAAAAACAGAGCTTTGAAGGGGGTTGACGTTTAAAAGGCTATTTCAATTTTAGATTACACAAGAAAGATTTCTCAGATCCGAACTAATAGTATAACAAAGCCAAAGGCCTTTTCCCGTAACTGAGTTAACTTTGAAAAAATCATGCATGGAACATAAGAAAACATTAAGCTGTCGACAATGAAAGGCTCCAAGCAAGGGAGAATCTCACCCTGTGACATAAGAAGAAAATAGACAAGAAAACACTTTGACAAAGCATAAAATATAGAGATCTAAGTAATTCACAGGTCTTGTACCTGTTGATAGCCGATACAGAGGAAAAACTGGAAATGATTAGAAGACTAGACAGTTGATCACCACAGTAGAAAGTTGTACTAACTTGCAACTAAGTGTTCATTAAAGATATATATGAGAAATGAAAATGGACATGAGATAACAGGGAATAACACATAACTCAGACTTCATGGAATTTGGAATCTTTGGATTGCTACTTCATTAATTTTGGCACAAGAAATCATCTATTACATTTGCCCCAAAGAAAAATCCCTTTGTTCCCTTTTCAAAATGTATATTTAAACAAACTTCTAAACTTTTCGAAATCCAATCGTTCTAGAAATTTGTTAGTTACAAATTAAAAATTCAAGCATTTCATTTCCTCATATTTTGTCTTCCTTCATAAGGGAAAAGCGCCTTCCTTTCTTTGCTCCTCTGGCTCCAGAAATAGAACGGAGCAACATCTGTCATCATTTAACACCAGAAGTTTTCCCTTTCACCTGCTTAATGCAATTGACGCACCTTTTGATCAACTGGGCTATCAACTCGGAAGGCTCTGCTTGGTTGTTTGCCTCAAAGGTGTAACAATTATTTGCCAACTGTGGCAATCTTTTTCCCACTTGTCGATCTTCCGTAAAGATAGACCATAATTGTAAACTTGGCTTTATTAGCCATTTGTCCACTTGGACCATATCAACCTGACTTATCTGGGATATTTCAGCTTGCTCCTTTTCCACATTTTCCTTGATATCTATCAGGTGTTTAGCTATATTGATTTTGCGTAGCGTCCCAACACTTCCTTCTTTATCAAGGTCTAACAAACTTTTATTTATCAAGGAAAATGTTTCTTCAAAATAATTCCTCACCTCTTTAGCTCTTCCCCTGCTCTCTCATATATTCTTCTCCCACACCTCCAGTAAAATATTCCCTCTGGTTTGTTCTGCGATGGATAATTTGGAGCTACTGACCATCTCTACTTTCATTGTGGCTATAACGGCCTCCTGGAAAGCAACCCGAGCCGCCTCAGCTTCTCTTTCTCTCAAAGAGATATCTTCTAGCACTTGATCTATCATCTGAAAGTGATTCTAAATGGTTCCCACTTTAGCAAGCAAGTCTTGTTGAGCTGTTAATACCTTCTGTCGGATTTCGGTGGCTTGGGATTGGAATATCTTTATGTCTAAGACCTGGTTTTCGGCAACATCCAATTTCGACTGTAATTGTATTATTTGCTACTCCTGCTGGCTTACCTGCATTTGGCTTATTTGCGTCGACTGGCGCATCTGCTCAAGGTCAAATCTGAAATTCTCGATCTCCTGCAGATCATCTATTCTAGCTTGCTCGAGGCTTTTTGTCACCTTATCCCTGGTGTTTTCTTCTGCCATAGCCACCTTAGCTTCCAACTTACCGATCAAGAGGTTCTTTCGCTTCAACGGTGCCTTCAAAGTTCCAACTGAATACTGGTTGGATGTAGCATAAGCCCCCAATGTTCCTGCTATCTCATTGGTGAATTCTTCCTCTTCTACAACCTTTCCTTCTATCAGGATTTTAAATCTTTTAGCCACTGTGCCCACTTTTTGATACGATTCTTGCTTCACCACGGCCTTACTTTTCTTGTCGAAGAAAAATTCATTAGGAGGTAACTCTTCTAGAGAAATGGACATTAGTTCTTCATTAAAAATCCATCCCACATCGGGGCTCCCCTTTGTGAACTGTAAGGGTGTGATAGAAGCAATGGGACTGTTGATTTCCTTGGATGATTGTTTCGGGATAGCATCTGTGGTTGGCTTGCTTGATATGAGCGATAGTGAGTCACCCACCCTTTGCGAGGGTATCTCTGCTTGACTTTGGACCTGCTTTCTCGTCGTACCCTTTCCTGAGTTTCCTTCCTGTTGATCGGGGATTTTGGTTCCTCGTTCTGAGGTTCCAACTCCCCCTGTTTTCTCTCGATTTTCCTCCTTGTTAGGACTCGAGTCCTCTGAGCCTTTGGCTTCCGTTTGTTGTGTAACCGGAAGCTTTGGGGTCTCGCCCTATAAAACCTGGGGTAGGCAACTCCGTCGATTCTCCTGGAATTTAAAGAAATTGGCCATATCTCCAGGTGGCAGGGCTTGAATCCAACTTAGGACTTCAGAGTAGGACCTTGCAACCCAGAATATTTCATCATGAGGTGAATCCTCGTGTTCGTATTTCTTCAGGCCACAACTCGCCAGGTGATTACTCACAACCTTATTCGGGTCGTGCTTCTTGAACTCAATGTCCACCAATTTCATTTCCTCTAAGGTCGTAGCCTCGGATCTGGCATGGACAAAATCTAATAAATAATATGCACCAACGTGAATGGGAAAGGGCGGCCATACCTTTTTTGATACTCCTTTGAGCTCTTTGCTTATCCCGCCAAGCACAGTTTGTCTGGCAATCTCGCGACACACTAGCTTGTCTGGCAAGAATAGCGACAGAGTGTATGGGGGAACAAAGGTGCCAAAGACCCTGATGTATGAAAATTCTACTTCTATATACCAATCTGCCATGCTACTCATGTTGGCCGCTATGTTATCTGAAATCCTGGGAGGTGGATGGCCAAATATGGAGACATGCACTGGTACCATTACCCAGTTGAATATCTCGTAGACGAATTCTTTGGCTTTATCCTCCCAAAGTTTCGAGTGGTAGACATGAATAGGCTCTGTATTAAATGGATCCCAGCTCCAACTCATTAGTGGGAAAGGTGTCATGAAGCAAATAGCGTCCATAATGTAAGCAGACATAAAGAATGAAGCTTCTTTCCTACTTTCCTTCTGCGCTCGATTTTCGGTAATTCGACTGGTCAGACTGTCAGACAACAATTTGGCCCAGTCGAAAGACAAACCCTCAGCAACCATATGAATAAGCGGTACCCATGGGAGGAAAAAGTGAGTAGTGTCCTCCTTCTCATACAGCCTACAGGTCATCATCGTTATATAATTGAATTGCGGCTCTAAGGAGGAGATCGAATAAATCCCATTAGTGTCAGCCCTGAATTTCGTGGGGTGCGAAACCCAATCTTTTATCAGATCGGATAAATTTTTAGCATATTGCTTGCATTCCTTTTTCTTGAAACCCTCTAGGAATTCGGTATTGTGAGTAAGGTTCGGTGTGGGTGACAATTTATGCATTGCCTGTAAATGCTCTGGTCTGAAGGTTCCAATTGTCACCCTCTGTTCGTTGATAATCATCCTAGTCAGGATGTCCACATGGTCCAACACCCATATGATCATATCATAATAGGGAATAAGCCGTGGCCTTGCCGCTATTTTGTGCATCTCTGCTTGAGTGACGATTTTGTATTTGGTGGACAAGACGTCCTTCTCATTATCGCTAGAATCATCCGAACAGTTTATCGACTCGGATTGCAAAATCTTGGAAACGTACATCCATGTTTTGACAGAATTGATACTTCAGGTGAGGTATCAGAAACAACATATGAACCTTGACCTGAACTCTCAGCAGCTGCCTTGGGCACTTTTCGTGGATCCATGATAGATAACCTTGCAACTAGATCTGTTTCGAAAAGATTGAAAACACAGACAGAAGTTATCCTAGTGAAATGGCTCTGCGCACAATAGAGATGGAAACTGAAATAATGAAAGAGAACCCCTTTGTCCTGATCATTTAAGCCCGTGCGATTCCTTGCTGACAGAAATAGTCAAATCGGTTTAATAGAAAGATTTAGAAGTAAAACGAGATCTTACTATCCATCACCTCACTGAAATTCAAATAAATGCCATAAATGCTTGACGATTCGTGACTTGGAAAAACGCAGAAAAATTCAAAACTTCGTTCGTAAACTATGTGTGTTAAAGGTTGTTTAAGGCGTTAATTAATCTAGTTTAGTTCTTTTAATTAAGTGCACTTTAGTCGCTAATCCCTTTTTCGGTGTTCGCTGTATCAGATGACTTCGCTCCTAGCCTTTGAACCCTAAAGACCCGAAATCACGATAGTGTGATTTAGTTGATTGTTTGTGATTTGACTTAAGCCTTTAATTAATCCACGCTTAATTAATCAATATCGCAACTTCGTGGATCGGAGTTACAAAGGTGTTGCTTTTTGGGGAAGCAATCGCCGAGTCACGAAATCACCATAATGATTAACTAAGGTTTAAAATGATTTACTCTTGATACTAACCTGGGTAACTTTAAAACAACTTCACGACTTTGCAGGTCGGAGGTTTGAGAAACGTTCAACGTGTAACTCCCGAGAGTGAGAGTACGAGGTAATAAAAGGCGATAATCCTTGCTTAGTCATTTAGTAATGGTGATTAGAACTAAAATAGTTTTCACCACTTCGCATGTCAGGATACTGCGACTTCAGTGGGTAGAATCATGAAATAAACGAAGTCCCGAAATCCAGCTTTTTGGGCTTAAGTATAACATTTCACTTATTTAGAGAAGGGAGGCTCCAACATAGGCTCCAACTAGGGATCTCGTCTCCTTGCAGGATGAGAAGGACAGTAGACCAAGTGCCTGTATTGGGTAAATGGAGTCATCAGTTTGTTTCTGTGAAACTTGTTTGGAAAGAGGATACAAAGGGAACTTTGAGGTTTCATCTTTATTTCCGGAAAACTTTCAAAACTCGACATGCTTTCTAAACTCAATTGCAACCCATTCCACAACTTTACCTTTCTCGAGACTGAATTCGGGTCTGCTTAAGACGGTCCAAACAATCTTAGGAAATTCAACAGGTCCTGTAGGTTTTAGCTTGCATCAAAACGAAGTAAATTCCATGCTTTTAATCAGGGAGACCTGCATGAACATGGTTTGTGGATCCAGTTTCAAAAAAGCTAATTACCAGAGTATAGTATAATTTATGTATGAAAGCCTTACAGATATCTTAGATATTGCTTCACTGCCAGCGACCCTGTTCAGTACCCCGGTGAAGTTATCTGGTTCCCTTCATTGAATTTCCTTTTACCACTCCAAAATGTAATTTTGCATTTAAATTCTGAGATGAGGGCAATCATTTTATGAATTTCCTTTCATCATCTCTTTGGACTAGATGGGGGAAATCAATTATGAATTTCCTTTCATCATCTGTCTTATATTTTTGGAATATGAAGTGGGGCCAATCAATTGGTATAAGGTATACCAGGGGTGATATCTGTGTAATTTTCGCAACAGAGGCCTGTCAACTTGCTTTGACTACTCTGGACCAACTTTCTCTTGACCTTCAAAACATCCTAGTCTGCAGGAAAATATGGGAGAATTTATTTCCAGGGGTCTTCCTTTGAGAAATACTGAATCATTTGAAAACCTGTTAAAATACCTAAGAGAGTTAGGATCAACCTACGCATAACTTTGTTCAGTAGGAGACCGAGGAGTCGTGAAGGTTAGCTTATTTTCTAAGATTCGTTCGCCAGTTCCCAGAGCTAAAGCGTTACCTCTTCTTTCTCTGTGGAGGGCATGGGAGGGTGTCAGAGCTTAAGGAGAGAAGTCTAAGGATGGAAAAAGGAAAACAGAGAAGGCTTTGGATTTCAAAAACGCAATCCTGACTCTGTTTATTTTAATTATTTTTTTATCTTATTCGGGTGAGCCTTTTTTAGAATCGACAGTAAAAGTTGTTCTTTTAATGACATATCGTGTGAATATATCATAGTCATGAGACTATTACTGCATTTAAGTGATATTCGTTTGAAACCTAGACACTTTGAAAATTCATACCTTTGCCTTACCATTTCGTTCTCTTCTTGAAAAATTCTCTCTCTCTCTCTCTC